>OZ005741.1:158993073-159018073 GCA_963930735.1 Dioctria linearis
ATGAAAGTCGTAAAGAATATTCATATAAGGCTCAGTCTACATCTATGAAATCGATGCTCTCTAAAAATAAGGAAGAAAGCTTTTCATCCAAAAACGAGTCGACTGTCCCCTACTAACAGTTCGAAAAATCAGGATATTCCAACAAAGATCGCAAAAAGTAAAGACGGAGAGATGTTATTTCTGAAAATGGTGCACAAGGAACCTTCTAAAGCCATCTTGGTCTAAAGGCATAAGGAATATTCATTATAAGGATCAGTCTATATCTTTGAAATCTTGGCTTTCCTGAACTAAAGAAAAAAGACTTTAGACTTAAGCTATAATGTAATTAAAACAAATTATTTCAATAAATGGCATTATAAACATAATACAATTTTTATTTATAATGCATATTTTAGACTGTACTTAATATATATTCTATGGCACACGTCGCTTAAGAGTGATAATTGAAGCAAAAATGATTATTACTGACATCGGGTGTCACTTTCAATCAAATTTGTTGTTTGCAGATTAAGTGAGCCTACTTTCCTTATGTAATCCATTGGTATCCTTTTGGTATATATCATGAAGCTTTCTTAATCATAATATGTGATTTTTTCAGATGTGGCTGCTCAAACCACTTATTTTGACTAGACTTAATAAATATAGAGAAAAAAAGTTTATAACTTAAGATATAAAAATATATAATGAATTTGATGTGGATAAATATTGTGTGAAAAATTGATTTGGTATATATTATTTACAGTTGTTGTTGTTTTTCAGTAGAGAAATTGGAAATCTTATATTTTCAACTTTCACTACTCATCTACAACATATTCCACATATTACTCACAGCTCTCAAGTACTCATCTAAGGCAACATATTATACTATGTTAATATAATAACTCAACCTTCTTTCATTAAAACTTTTAATTTAATCAACTCCCAACCTACTTTCATGGTAAGATTTAAAGATGAATAAATAATACTTCCATATCCTACTAGAATTATATCATTCCAAATACCCACTCTCAACATCGAGGTCTTCACTATTGAACTTGAAGCATTATCAACTTTTTTCCGACCTTCCTGATACTCGTACAACACCATTTCGAGGAGATAATAAATACCAAATACCATACATCAAAACTTTTAACTTAATACATAACTTACAGTACCTACTCTAAACCCCCTACTACGATCTTCACTATGGACACTTTCAGCCTAGGCTAACAAGGTATTCTAGAAAGATTTCGTGTGGCAACACTGGTCATGCCATTACACCTTATCACCAAAAATTTGATGAGAAGTCTTTACTGTACCCATACAACTTTCACTACTCATCTAAGCAAACATATCATACTATATTAGTGTCACCTCAGATTGATATCATAGGTCATCAAAGTTTTAAATTTAACCCACCAAAAAGAAATTTTATTGAAAATAAAAAAACAATTTTTTCATAAAAACCTAAGACTTTGCAATACACACATCCCTACATCGAAAATTTTCTGATAAGACTATAATTTCCATTACTTCATGTTTCTTAACATGCCAAGCAGCCGTGATCTATTTTTAGATATCGAATATCATAGCATGATCACTCTTGTTTATATAAAATTTTTAATCCACAACTTATGTTATAGTTGTTGTTGTTGCTTTTTTTTCAGCAAAAGAAATTTTTCAATTATAAGTTCCACTACTCATCTAAGACATCATATCCTATAGATTAATATCAGTTGTTGTTGTTGTTGTTTTTCAGCTAAAGAAATTGAGAATCTTACATTAAAAAACATAAATCACTCAATTTGTTTACTTTACTCGGCTGCTGTGCGAATTTGTTTACATTATTCGACTGTGATCACAGCTCCCCAAACAACTTCCATTACTCATCTAAGACAAGATATCATACTACATTGATATCCTAACACCACCTTCTTTCATCAAAACATTTAATTAAACCCACTCTCAACCTAATGTAAGAAAATAATGTGATCAATTCAATAGTATGAAGATAAAATTATCATATTCTTATCAGCTTCATGTGAACTATGATATCGGGGTCAATCAAATCTCATAACAGCGTGACTGATTGAGAAATTTTATTGATAATAAAAAACAATTCGTCATATAATGTAAGACTTTTCAATACAAACTCCGTAGATACAAAAAAAGACATTAATCGCTCAATTTGGCCTGCTTTACTCGGACGTATTTGTTTACGCAAGATATCAAACTACCAGCCGCCTGGCCACCTTTTCTAATGCTTTAATTTCCATTACTTCTAATGATTTCATGTGTCGTACCATCCCAAGCAGCCGTCATTTATTTTTCACACATCGAATATCATCAAATGATCATATAAAAGACACCTACAGACCACAACTGACGTTATAGTTGTTGTTGTTGTTGTTTTTTCAGCAAAAGAAATTTTCAATTATAACGACCACTACTCATCCAAAACATCATATCCTACAGATTAATATCAGTTGTTGTTTTCAGCTAAAGTAATTGGGAATCTTACATTAAAAAATATAAATCGCTCAATTTGTTTACTTTACTCGGCTGCTGTGCGAATTTGTTTACATTATTCGAGCGCGAATTTGTTTACTTTACTGGACTGTGCGAATTTGTTTATGCAAGGAATCAAATTAGAAGCATTCCACCTGAAGAGCAAAATTAGGCATTTACTAATTTCATTACTTATCTAAGTGAACATATCTACCAACATGCGCTCCAATCAGCTTTGCCTGATCTATTTTTAGATATATCATCACATGGCGTAATGTTTATAAAAGACACCTACAGATTAAGATCATCAAAACTTTAATCCACATCTTCGATTACAGTTGTTGTTGTTGTTTTTTGTTTCTCAGCTACTTATATTAATTACACCTGAGAAGATAAGATCGCTCATATCTCGCGTAGAGGATTTCTGATTAAAATTTTACCCCTAGTACTAATACTATTGACATGAACAAAAATATGAATTAGTATTAATACTTATTACACTAATTTTCTAAGGGAATTTCACATTTATTATCTACATAAATACACAGCTGCACACATCCACCTACGCCTTAGATAACGTTTCCTCAGCCACCAAGTAGCCCAGCCCAACATACCACAGGTACTCATACTAAAGTAAACAGCTAAAACCAAACTCAAGCTGACAAGTATACTTAATACAAATTCTACCCAAGCCTTGGTACAGGTAACATAGCCCAGTCCAAGACACCTCAGGCAGTCCTAGTCATAGTATTATATAATGCCACTAAAGCTCTCAGCCAACCCCCAGCACCCAGACACAGGATGGGGCACCTCAAGGTCAAATTTTAGCCTCCAAGGACCAGATAAAACTTAACCAGCAACCTCCACCAATACAGATTCCCACCACTTCACACATATTTAGAACTTCGATCTATGAGATGAAAAATAAGCGAGCCCCAGAAACAAAATCAAAGACCTATGCTATTTTCCTATGCTGGAGAGTGCGAAGAGTGATCTCGTATCCCCAAATTGATCTCGTATCCCCAAAACTCGAGATGAAAAACTTAATGTCAACTTAGAGGCTACGAGTCCGAGATGAAAAATAAGCGAACTCCAGCAACAAGATCGAAATCCTATGCTATTTCCCTACGCTGGAGTGTGCTGAAAGTGATCTCGTATCCCCAAAAAGGATCTCGTATCCCCAAAATTCGAGATGAAAAATAAGCGAACTCCAGCAACAAAATCGAAATCCTATGCTATTTCCCTATGTTGGAGAGTGCTGAAAGTGATCTCGTATCCCCAAAGTGATCTCGTATCCCCAAAACACGAGATGAGTAACTTAATGTCAACTTAGAGGCTACGAGTCTGAGTTGAAAAATAAGCGAACTCCAGAAGCAAAATCGAAATCCTATTTTAATTCCCTATGCTGGAGAGTGCTAAAAGTGGTCTCGTATCCCCAAAATGATCTCGTATCCCCAAAATTCGAGATGAAAAATAAGCGAACTCCAGCAACAAAATCGAAATCCTATGCTATTTCCCTATGCTGGAGAGTGCTGAAAGTGATCTTGTATCCCCAGAGTGATCTCGTATCCCCAACATCCAAGACTCAATGGTGCACCCCAAGACACAGTGGTGCATCCAAGGAACAAATGGTGTATCCAAGGCACAAACCACACATCCCGGTAGTACCGATTAATCCGCTAGGGCGCAGGTCGAGACTCAATGAAACCAAAAGCTACATTTTAGGCGCAACACATATCTATTTAAGAAAACCGTTAGTACGGGAGCATGCTCTTAGTACCGGCTTATGCCACTAGGTGCAGTCAAGATCAAATGATACATCCCAGTAGTACCGATTAATCCCGCTAGGGCGCAGTCGAGACTCAATGGTGCACCCAAGACACAATGGTGCATCCAAGGCGCAATGGTGTACCCAAGACACAAACCAATACAACCAAGGCGCAAACCTACATTTAGCACGGACTCAAACCACCTAGCGACGGTGGCGCCGTCTGTTGCGAAATCCTGGAGGCTTAAAAAAGTGGGCCAGAACTGTCCTAGCTGGCAACAGCCCAATTAGGTGCTAACATCGGAATGTATTTTGAAGAAGTAGATTGAGAGGGACAATTCAGTAACGATTGGCAAGTAATTATCTACTATGAGCTTATGCACTTCAACTTCGAATTAGAAAAATTATGTAACTGTACAGAAAATGCTCGTATTCTTTGTGATTTAATAGAGCGATATTATGTGTACGACGACATTACACAACAATTACACACTATTTTAGGGCACAGACAAAAGCCACTCTTATTAAAACCCGAAACTGGAGAGTTTAAATGAGGCTTGTTTAACGCAGTAGGAATGTTGAGCAAAACTTTATTCGGAACACTGGATGCAGATAACGCAATAGAGCTAAACTCACATATTGAGAAATTAAACGACGATCGTGAATATTTATCACATTTAATTAAAAATCAAACCATTAATAGATACATAAACATTTTCAACAGAACACGTTTAGCGACCAAGGAACAGTTTATTAAATATAGAAGATAAACTAGAAACCCTAAGATCTGAGAGTAAACAGAGTTACTCCAAACAACATAACCACAGGCTTGGAAACCATGGTCTCTTTAACAGCTTTGATGATGCTACGGTTTCAATCGACTCAAAACCATTTAATCGATCTAGTAACAGACGTACGCCACGGAAAACCTCATCATTCAATTATCACACCTGATCAAATGAGAATGATTTTGGAAACAATCCAGAGAGAAATTTCCGACACATTGACATTACCCATTAATAAAGATAAAAACAGTTTACTACAATTATATCAAATTAGTTCCGTTCGTACAGCCACTGTTGACAATAGAACAATACTCCACCTCAAAATTCCTCTCCCCTTCAAGGAAAATATCAATTAATAAAGGCATATCCTCTGCCCACTGCATATAAAGATCAATTTGCATATATTTGTTGTGGTACTATGTTGAGTGATTATGACTGGACGAAGTCTCAACTGCCAGCAGGACCTGACATATCACTCGGTGGACAGCGTTGTAGTGCTGGGTGGCATGCTAGCTCGCCACGGCCGAAGCTCACTTAATGACAAGTTAGGACACAGAAGAGTTTTCCGATTGTTTTACGTTTAAAATGCACAGGGAAACAAAAGGAAGAAAAAAAGAAAAAAAAGAAAAAGATAAAAAATGTGAAAGTGCAAATTGCCATGCAACGAAACAGAATGGCAAATGTTTCATTTCGTAAATAAATGAGAAGGGGCGGAGTTTTCACGTTTTACTCTCATAAAATGCTCCCGCGCTTTTGAGAAAACCGGTTTTTGCTGAAGTGTAATCCTATGATATTTTCACAGCCAAAACCCTGGAGAATACTTCCCAAGCTATGAAACAGAAATTTATATGTGGGCGTGCTTAGTCCGTTTTCTAAAATGTTCTATATACATACAAACTTATGGAAAAGTACTAAACATTGGCTTTATATATGCCATAGAGCCTAAACTACTATCCATAAAGGAAAATAGTCTTGTATAAATTTAAAGCTTGGTTCCTTGCCTTCCCAAAGGTTATATTTCCTATATACCTTACTTAACAAAATAATAAAATAGTTTTGATTACAAATTAACCTTACCATATTACGCTCAATACCTCTCAGCTGAGTGATAATTGCATGTGTGTATGTGCAGCAGAGGCGGGTCCAGCTAGGTGGCGGGGTGGGGGGGGTGCACCCACTAAAACTAAAACCACTAAAACAATTGCAGTAGGTCTTTTGAATTTTTCCTAACACAATGATTCACATCTATTCCGCTGCACCTTTTGTAAAAAACGTAACAATTTCGGGAAGCGTTCAATATGATACATTTAGGAACGCAGGCGCTAGCTAGCACCTTGGCCTTCGATCAATCATGGTTCTTGAAGCCTATGAAGAAAGCAGTTCTCCGTAATGGGAATAAGGAAGAGGCACTCAGGCACCATACACAGGTAATCTATATTTAAGTTTCAATTAATTTAATCGAAGAAAACTTTCATAACTTCGTATCTTCTTTACAGTTTTTCGAAATGGAGAATTAATAAGCGGCACTCTGGCACAATATACCGGTAATCCGTACTCAAATTATTCGAAGAAAAATTACTTAATCCATATTTTCTTCACAGTTTTTCCGAAAGGAAAATTAATAAGCGGCACTCTGGCACAGAACACAGGTAATCTATATAGAAATTATTCGTAGAAATTTTAATTAATCCCTGTTTTCTTCACAGTTTTTTTCGAAAGGAAAATTGACGAAACGGCACTCTGGCACAAAACACAGGTAATCTAACTTTAATCTATTCGAAGAAACGTTAATTAATCCATATTTTCTTCACAGATTTCCGCAATGGAAATTAATAAGCGGCACTCTGGCACAAAACGCAGGTAGTCTATATTTAAGTTTGAATTGATTTAATCGAAGAAAATTTTACTAATTCCATATTTTCTTTGCAGTTTTCGAAATGGAAAATTAATAGGCGCGCTCTGACACAAAACACAGGTAGTGAAAGATGACATCATATTTCAATACATACATGTCGACAAATTTAAAATAATATTTAATGAGCTGCAGCGCAAAATAAATAAGCCAAATGGGCAAACAGAATTAAAGATATTGATATATAATCCTCCCAAAAGAATTCTAGATGAAGAAAGTAAAAATGATATAATCGAAGAATTGATATGGGAACGGAATTCGTGAATGATATATTCACTAACATATGTAAATATTTGAAAATAAAACATGTAACATCAACACCATACCATCATCAGACGTTAGGCTGAATAGAGCGTAATAACAGAGTACTAAATGAATATCTTTTATCATTTACTCAAAATTACAACTGGGATGAATGGATTCCGTATTATACCTTCTGTTATAATACAACACCTCATTCTGATACAGGATACTCCCCGTTCGAACTAGGTTTTAGAAAATTATCAAGTTTATTCAATAATCTTGAACTTAATGACAATAACCCAATATGTAATTACGAAGACTATTCTAATGAGCTTAAATTCCGTTTAACTAAAGCACACGAGAAAGCTAGAAATTCACTAAACATAGCAAAAGCGAATAGAAAAGAAAAAGCTGATAAGACATTAAATGTAATAGATTTAGAAATAGGTAACTATGTACTATTAAATAAAAATGATAGGAGAAAATATGAATGTCCATATAATGGACCATATAAGATAAAAAACATAGAGGGCGTAAATGTATACTTAGAAATACATAATAAAGTAAAGAAGGTACACAAGAATAGGTTAAAGAAAATAGTTTTTGAAGCTAAATAAGACAACTGTATAATATAACATGCAAATAAAAATAATCACCAACTTTGTCATAACAATATATAGATTAGATTTTATCATAAGGTTTAAAAAGATTGTAAATATCGTATATACTGTAACCAGCATTAAATTAATTTGAATTTGAATATAATTTTAAAGATAGGACATCTAAATTAATAACAAATAGCTAATAATTTCAATGTACACGTTATCTTACACCATACTTTTAAGACTTAATGTTAAACGTTTACTTCATTCAATATGGCAAAAAAATTCTGCTGCATATGTACTTTTTCACCACTTTTCAGGTACCCTGGGAAAGTTATGGGGGTTTCTCTACAGAAGGTAGAGAAGCCGAAAAAAAGTAAAAAGAACGAAGAGGGGAAGGAAAAGGGTAGCATATGGGGAATATGCTACATAACACCCCATCCTAGTGTAAAGTTTGTTGGTTTGTACTCGTCTTCTTTTCGTTTATCAATGGTTGCGAAATGTCTTATGAAAAGAAGAACAAACTTTTATTAAAACAGAGATAAAAGCATAGAGCTATATGGAGCTTCTAGGTAATTGTATCTCGACCATATGAGAGCTGGAAAGCTCAAAGTATGGTCTTAATATAAGTGATATAGAAATCACCAGAGCTGCGGACAGGTCTATTTGGGGTGCCTTGATTAGCTTAGAGCTAAAGAGCTCTATTAATATCAGGCAATGGTATGAGAGCTAGAGAGCTCTATTTACTTTGAAGAGTATCCATTATTAGGAGCTAAGGGAGCTTCGCAATAGTGTAAGACACTTTGAGAGTTCTGATAATACTCTGAATTTATTAACCAAATTACAGGTCTTTTATACATTAATAAAATCGCTTACTTCATCATTATGCATGTTCGAACCAAATCGGTTCGAATATATTTTGGTTTTACCGAGTACTTTAAAAGGAAAACATCCTGAAAACAAAGCGTCAAATTTTTAGGAAAATTAAATCTAATGTGATTACTCTTAATCAAAAAACAGGTACGCAACCTAACAAAGCCATGTATTTGTCATCTACATAACACATTGCACAAATACAATACAACAGTATAGCCTCATTGAGCAGATCAAATTAAAATTCTTATCATATGATTGAAGCAATTAGATTCGTGCTAAAAACAATTGCTGAAAAAGAACATATGCAAAAATACCATGCTAAAATTGAGTTCTAAAAGCAAAACAAATTCAATCTAATTACAAATTTTCCCAAAAAATAGGTACAGCATCTAACCAAAGCATGTGTTTTCATGTAGCATACAATGCATGGCACAAATACAATCAGATCAAGCAGATCAATTTGCAACTCTATCATCATTATAAGTACTATCGAACGGGAATTTCTTCTCTACGTGATAGGGATAACATTTTTTGCAAATATACAGAATTCAATTTAACACAGCAGCATGGGTTGCTTTAAATTTCTTGTTACTATGCATTTTGTTCGTTGCTATGCATATTTTATCTCTAGTACCGTAAAATTACAGAATCACGGCCAATTCTTGTGATCATGCGCCTCTGCTATTCCATCATTGGTGTCGTGTGCAAGCAAGGGCTATATCAACAGTAGTTGGACTTGATTCGCTCTCTTTTTGATTTAGCGGTGCAGTGATTAACTTGGCAATTTATTCCTTTGTGTTCTTTCCTAGTGATTTTTCATAGTGTTATATTTTATTACTAAATTAAATACTTTGTTTAATTGAGGGCTAAAATAAAATATTCTTATTCTGGGTACGGACTGGATTAAGGAGTTTATTTTAGATAGCGATTAAATTAAAGGTTTTTCATTGTGGGTAGCGACTGCAATAAAAAATATTCCTAACAATACACTTTATTTCTGGTCTCGACGGAAATAAAGAATCTTTCTTCGGGTCTCGACTGAAGTTAAGATACATACTAACATACACTTTAAGTCGGGTCTCGACTGACTTAAAGAATATTATCTCGGGTCTCGACTGAGATAATATATTACTAACAAATAACTTTATTGCGGGTCTCGACTGTAATAAAGTTTCTTATTGCGGGTCTCGACTGTAATAAGAAATCTACTAACTCAAACCACTTTATTGCGGGTCTCGACTGAGTCTTATTGCGAGTCTCGACTGTAATAAGACAATTCCTAACAAATCCACTTTATTGCGGGTATCGACTACAATAAAGAATATCCTCATCCCACACCTCAGACAAATAAAAGGTCAAGTAAATCAGCTGCTATATATCGATCAGGTGAGTACAAGTCAATTGCTACAGTTGTGTAAATCAAATTTATATATTAATCATTTAATAAACATTGGTTTCAGCTTTTTATATTATAATATATATATATATATATATATATCTTGCAGTTCTCAAGTTTTAGTATTTATTGACCTTGAAACATTTAGTGCAGTGAATAGACAAACAAAAACCACTAGCTTTATACCAGTGGCATAAATTTCACTACACCTTTCATTTATTGCGTGTACGCTCTGACTACGGGCAGTACATTATGCATGTAAAAATTAAATTTGAACTATTGATCACCTGAAATCGGTGATTGCATACAGGAATGCTGAGTAAGCTTTATACCGCTACACAAAGTTCATTGCACATGCATAGTGCTTATTTACTCATGATGGGTTTATTTGTTTACCTATGACGCTTGGTCATATGGACAAGCTTTAATGAAAGAATTGCTTTTCTTTATTTTTCTTTGCTTGTTTACGATTACTCAACTGCAATTTCATTCATGCAATGTATGATCCATTCATGTAGTAAAGCATTTTTTTTGTTTTAATATTTTTCGTTGAATATTTGTTATGTGCATTTGTGTGTAGATCAGTATGCTTCTCTTTGCATATCATATTGTGTGCATTTGATCAATGCACTTATGCTCTACATCCTCACCGTAAAGAGGAAAAAAATTTTTTTTTGTGCTCTATTACCTCCTTCTGATCCATATGAACGGCGGTCCCAGCTCCCGCTACTATTTTGTTTTTGGAGATTAGAAAAAAAACGATTGTCCCTTCTAATATTTGAATTTTCTATGGCTTGAATCTCACCATCTTCTAGTTTTCTGCAAGCTTCCTCTAATTCATCTATCGACTTAAAATCCAGTAACGATAAAGCTCGTATGTACTGGGGTAGCAAGTTTCTGCGAATTATCTTGATTCTATCCCGTTCCGCCGGTGAATAAGGTAAACGAAGAAATAAATCTTCAATTAGTGATATATACTGCACTGTCTTTTCTGATTCCTTGTGCTTTCTTTCTTTGATATAATATATATATATAATAATATCTATATGGAGAGGATCCTTTAGGGAGAAGAGCCAAGCGTTCTGCTGCGATAGTTGCGTCCAGTAGTAATTTTGCTCTAGTGTTAAGATTTTACATTTCAATGTAATGGGTTCCTTCTTTATTAGATTTATCTCAAATTGATTTACTTCTGAATTTGAGTTTATGATAGGGGATGATATCTTGCAGTAGAAATGCATATGATCCAATGTTGCGCAATTGTGGATATCTTGAAGAGTTAATTCCAGATAGTTTTGGCGATTGTAGTCTATTAGTATATATTCTTTTGATGGGTTAATATACACGAATGATCCGTTAAGGATTGTCGGTAATGGCATTGCTTTATATATTTGGTAAGGTTCTTTAAAGGGAAGTGGAATCCGGAGCTCTATAATTATTTTGTTATTGAAAATATTTGCAGAGATTGTACTTAATTTATAAATTTGCGATAATATGTTGTCTCTAGAAATTATGGGAAGCATCATTGAATTCGGCAGCTCCTGCCTAATTTTTGATAAAAGTTTTTCAATCTTATTAGGTGATATTAGTGTAGGGTGAAATTTTCCATGCTTGGAATCAATTAAAAGATCAATTAATTCCGACTGTATATTTTAATATCTGAATGCCATTAATGAAACAAGGGAGATTAGTGATTCTATTTCAATGGATATTTTATTATCCAGTGTTCTATTTTCCATTAATGATGTAGATATTTGTATTGAAATTAGCTTTTTATGCATATTTAGGAATTCCTTTTCAATTGCGGTCTGAGTTTTATTGAATATTTGAGCTGTTGCTTCGATTATTGCGGTTTGGCTTTTCATAACGGAAAGGAGGGAGTTTTGGTTTAAAGTGAGGTTGTGAATTTGTTCGTCGTATAACTTGGCATCATATTCATCTAATGTGCCAAAAAGAGCTTTGGGTATGGAGCCTATAGCGTAGAATAACGCTCTTTGTTTTCTACTTTGCGTTATTAGGAGTACATTTTTGTATTCTATATTTGCTATGATAAGGTTTATCTGTAGCAACGTACCGTTACAGGAGTGTGCCATTGCTGAATACCCATCCAATTTCTGGCAGGTAGATGTAATTTGCTCCGCGATGAATTTGATGTTCCTGAACTCTGCTTTGAAGTTTTCTAAATCGTAGTAAGTAACGATTTTCCATTCATTCGTGTAGAAGTTGGCTCTGCCGATTTCTTCGAAATAAATTCCTGCGCTGGCATTTATTTGATTTATTTCTATCCCCGAGCCGGAGACGAAAGGGATGCAGATTAGGATGAATACCATTCCCATCATCGTGAGAACCTGTAATAGGATATTGTTTTATTCATTTGCATTGATATTGAAGTAGATGTAGTTTTGTATTAGTCCGAGAAAAGTTTTAAGTCATTGTTATGGACTCTTTTATTTCTATTATTTATTTTCACCGTGGAGTTCTCAGGAGAATTGATTTCTACAAACACATATGGCCCTGTCTAGAGTGGTGAGAATTTGTTATCTCTCACTCTGCTTTTTAACAAGACTTTGTCCCCAATATTGAAGGTTTTCGGGGTAGAATTTTTATCGTACTGGAGTTTCGATTTCTCTTTGTTCGCCATGGCTATGTCTTTCGCAATTTTATAGCTGTGTTGTAGACGTGCTTTTAACTCGTTTGCATAATTATCGTAATTATAGCAAACGGTCGGAGATGATTTTAAGTTATTTGGGATTTCAGCTGGGAGTCCGTACAGCAGCTCGCGGGGAGTATAATTTGTACTCGAATGAGGGGTGGTATTATAGACAAACATGGCATATGGAATCCATGTATCCCAGTCTTGGAGATCTTTCGCTACATAAGATCTGAGGAATTCTGCTAAAGTTCTATGACTTCTCTCCAATGCACCTTTTGTTTGCGGGTGATATGGAGTTGTTTTGAGCCTTTTGATGTTTAGCAGCTTAGATACCTCGGCGAACATGCCACCTATGAGGTTAGATCCCTGATCTGTTAGGATACTTTCTGGAATGCCATGTCGACAAGCTATTGTTGTCGTGAAGGCTTCCGCTAATGTCTTAGATTCAGTGTTGACTATGGGAATAGGCTCAGAGAATTTGGAAAGATCGTCTTGAAATGTAAGGATGTATTTTTTTCCAGAATGGGAAATTGGGAGAGGTCCTACAACATCTAGGTACACTCTTTCAAATGGTCTTGAGCTTATGCTTAAGATTTTCATAGGAATCTTAGGATTTCTGGATACTTTGTTCACTTGACAAAGTTTACATTTCCTTACATATCTTACAACATCGTCTGACATGCCAGGCCAATAGAATTGTTTTTTAATTTTTTTTTATTGTACGGGAGACACCTTGATGGCCTCCCGTTGGTAGAGAATGGAAATCCTTTAGAGCTTGTTCGATATCACTGCTGTTGGACAAATACTTTATGGAATCTTGATGATGTTTTATATTTATTTTTTGGTTAACGAAGACCTAGGTAAAAATGTTTTTAATAGTTGATAAATTTTGTTGGTCTAATACTGGGAAGGAGAGAGATATTTATTTGACTTAACGGACTTGCTTCTGTATATGAGCAGATCTCAGTTAAAATCTTTTCAATGTCTAATCTATCTCTTTGAGATCGGCAAGGTAGATTGACTTTTGAAATGATTACTGTGGAGTCTTTTTTCTTAAAGAAGTTCTGATCGTTTCTAGTAGAGGTGGTTTGTCTGAAAGTTTTAGTTTAGATTTTAAAACTCTTTCAAGTTCTGTATCTTGCATGGGCAAGATGAAAATTTTGGGGTTAGAATTTTTAGTTAAAAATAATGGGAAATTAGTCTCAGTTATTATCACTGAGGAACTGTTTACTACTGATAAATCTGGATTTTGAGTAGTAATATTTGGATTGGGTGTATCTAAATTCGCCTGAGCTTTGGCTTGATTTCTGGTTACCACATTTACATAGGTGTGGGGTTTCGTTGATTTTACGGGATTTTCTGGGATAGTTCTACTGAGAGCGTCTGCATTTGTGTTGAGCTTTCCAGGTTTATGAAATATTTTATAGGTATATTCCTCAAGACGAATTCTCCATCTCATTAGCCTTGAGGAATGGTCGTTTAGATTCATTAGCCATACTAATGGTTTATGGTCAGTTATGATGGTAAACTGTCTACCATAAACGTATGGCCTGAATTGCTCAATTGCGAAAACAATTGCCAAAAGCTCTTTTTCGATTGTTGAGTAACGAGTCTCTGCACCATTGAGAACTCGACTCACATAGGCGATTGGATGATCTCCTTGATCATCTACTTGGGAAAGAACTGCTCCGATGGCGTAGTCGCTGGCATCGGAGGAGGCAAACAATTCTTTGTCGAAATCCGGATAGGATAAAATTGGTGCTGATATTAATTTTTTTCTTAATTCGCAAAATGCTTCATCGCAAATTGCATCGAACTTTAAAGGTGTGTTCTCTTCAGAAGGTTAGTAAGAGGTTTCGCGATTTTAGAAAAATTGGGAATAAAGCGGCGATAATAGCCGACGAAACCAAGGAAGGCTTTGATATCATTTTACTTCTTGGGTCTAGGATAAGATTGAACTGATTTAATTTTTGCCGGGTCTGGCTTGACTCCATTTTCAGTAATGATGTGCCCTAGATACATTATTTCCTTTCTTAGGAAGAGGCACTTGTCGGGTTGTAATTTTAAATTGAAATCTCGAAGGCGGCTAAATACATTTTCGAGCCTAATATTATGGTCTTTAAGATTATATCCATGAACTACAATATCGTCCATGTATACGAAACAGTATATGCCTTGGAGTCCGGAAAGGACATTATTCATGGCACGTTGGAAGGTTGCCGGTGCACCTTTTAATCCAAATGGCATACGGTTAAACTCGTAATGACCATAAGGAGTGCTAAACGCAGTTTTTGCTCTATCCCTCCCGTCCATGCGAATTTGGTGGAATCCGCTGGCGAGGTCTAACGTCGTGAAATATTTGGACTTACCCAATTGATCTAATATGTCTGTAATATTAGGTAATGGATAAGCATCTCCAATACTAATGTCATTTACTCGGCGGAAATCTACAACGACTCGCCATTTTTTGTTCCCATGCTCATCCGGCTTTTTGGGAACTAGAAGGAGAGGAGAATTCCACGGACTATTTGAAGGGCTTATTATCTCTGAATCCAACATTTCATTTATTTGCCGAGTAATTTCTTTCCGGCTTGTTTCTGGAAGTCTGTATGGTTTAGTATATACAGGGTGGGCCAAAAGTCACCATGGGGGCCAAAAGTCACCATGGGGTTTAAAAATTTAATAACTTTTTCGTTTATATATTTTTTTTATTTTTTTTTTTTTAGATTATACATATAAATAACATCTGGAGAATAAATAATGGAGAGATTCACAACTGAACAAAGAACCAGAATAATAGAATTTTATTACTTAAATCAGCGATCAATTATTTTAACGCAAAGAGCATTTTTAAACCCCATGGTGACTTTTGGCCCACCCTGTATTATTCTGGTTCTTTGTTCAGTTGTGAATCTCTCCATTATTTATTCTCCAGATGTTATTTATATAATCTAAAAAAAAAAAAATAAAAAAAATATATAAACGAAAAAGTTATTAAATTTTTAAACCCCATGGTGACTTTTGGCCCCCATGGTGACTTTTGGCCCCCATGGTGACTTTTGGCCCCCATGGTGACTTTTGGTCCACCCTGTACTATATGTGAGGTTTGTTTGCGCCTGTTTCGATTTTGTGCTCGCTTGCATTTGTAAATGTTAGGAAATCCCCTTCTAAGTAGAAGAGATCGTTGAAATCCTTACAAATTTTCCGAATACTCTCGGCTGTAGGAGTTGTGCTGTTGAAGGTGCTAGCCTGCTTAGGAGGATTGCCTTTGTTCAAATTATTTGAAAAATATTTATTTGGTGTTGGGTTTGTATGAATGTTCTGTGGACAATTTGGAGCTAAATGTCCCTGTGCTCTGCATTTATAGCAAAAGGGCTTCTGCAATTGTATTGATTGAGCAGTGCGAGAAGAGTTTGTTGCTAATTTTGTTGCCTTTGATTCCAGGCGTAATGCTTGCTCACCAATATATGACGTAATGGGCTTTAATGCTCTATTTTCGTGGAGTTTGGCTAGCGTTTGCAGTTGCTCGCTTATTAATCCGTCTTCAATCGCTCTAATAGCTTGTTTTTCGTTATCCTTTATTAGGGAATTTAACTGTAATTTATCTGTTGTATATGAATGCGTGGCTTCGTTCAATTGTGCATGTGTCATATTTATTCGTTGCAGAAACTCTTTGACAGGTTCTCTCTTCTTTGTCTTGTGTTTGCGAGTTTGGATTGGAGTACTGATTTTACGATTTTTTCTTCGAATGTTTCGAGAGAAGTATTTGCTTCAAATCTGACCACCTGCTTGTATTATTGTACTTAAGTACATTGTAGGCATCCCCAAAGATTTTACTTTTAATTATTGAAAACAGGGTTTTTGGGTCAGTATTGGGATAAAGGCCGGTCCTATGTCATCGCAACATGACACGAATTTATGGAGGTCTTTTGGTTCGCCGTTAAAATTTGGTATTAAAGATTTAATTTCTGATAAGGAAATATGTGAAATTTTAATCTCTGTGCTTTCATTCTGAAAGTGTGATGAGTTATTTCGTGTGTCATGTTGGTAATTAAGGAAGCGGGTATCAAGCTGTTCTTGGATTGCAATTACAGCTTCTTCGTATTCTGCTTCTGTTTTATAGAAAACATCTTCGGAGAAATATTTGTTTTCTAAATCTTGTGACGTAGATTGTGTTTGGAATATGTTGTTGAGCTCCTCGATTTCTGCCCGATGTTTATTCAGAATATTTAGTTTCTGTTCTAAATATGTTCTGCTCGCTGTAGGTAGGATATCTGGGTTTAATGACTGTATCACTCGAGTAATTGATTTAATTTTGGCATTTAGACTTCTGAAAATACTTTCATTTTGTGGACCATCTGATTCCTTATTAGCTTCTGTAACTTGTGTGTTGAATTGAATTCTCCACGAAGCTCTGGGTGATGGAATATGAAAGGGGTTTTGCTGAGCTGTAACACTTTCTGAGATTGATTTCAATCTTTCGGAAAGTGTTGCTTTCGTCAACCTGTACCAGTCCTCAGTTTTGTCTGAGCACGATTCTTTGAAATAATCGTGATCGGTCGTGAAGTCTTTATGCTGAAGTATTTGTTCTTCTGTTTTCGCGAAGGCGCTCCATATTTCTTCGAGTTGTTGTAATTTACCTTTCACAAAGGTATTGGTACGCTTCACTTTACCGGCTTGGTGATAAGCCCCTAGTATTAGCCTAATTTCCTTGTTTTTTCCTACTTGAGACGAGCATAGCTCATCGAAAGAAACGGTTTCTTAAGTCATTGTAGGTGTTTGACGTAACAGATGAAGAAAGTGGTACGGATATAGTATAGAGTTTTTTTTTATATTGGGAATGTCCGTTTCGAGCTTCGATTTGGTTGATTCGGGGGGAACTATTGAAGATGTGATAAAATTGTATGGAGCAAGTAAAAGTCAGCTAAGTAGAAAATAGATTGTTAAATTTGTTAACAGCGATAGACAGAGAATCAGTTTGGTATGCCACTGGAACGTTATTTGTACAGGAAAAGTTATATACCGTAATGTGTGAAAAAAAATATAGTAATAGGGGGTAGGATTATTTGTTTTGATTTATTCTTATTAGAAGGATAAGAGATGTTTTTTTTTTGATTATATATATATATAAAACAAGCGAAAAAGCTAGAATTGGTCTAAGACCAATTCTTATGATACCCTAGATGAATGCCCGTATGAAATTTCGTATGGTCACCCATTTCAGCAATTTTGATTTTTTTCACTGGTTTCTAGCATATATTTCTAGAACGGCTCGTCGGACAGACAAAATGATTATAACTTATTTTATAGGATTTCTTATTCTGAAGAAGTTTTTGGTACAATAAAAATGTCGACTGGTCGTTTTCAAAGTATATGTAAAAAACCAAAAATTTTATATGGCAACACCAAGAAGGGGCTGCCCGATTTTGTTCATTTTTGAAATTTGATTTGCTATTAATATGAAAACCCAACGTACCAAATTGCAGTTTTCTATATCGACGTGTTCTCAGGTAGTGTCCAAATATATCGTGAAATTTTTGTATGGCAACCCAACGAAGGAGTTGCCCGATTTGTCTCATTTTCGAACCTAATTTTACTTTTTTTTTTGGAATGTCCATGTACAAAATTTCAGCTTTCTAAATGAACGCGTTCTCGAGTTATCGTGCGCACGGACGGACGGACGGACGGACGGACGGACAGACGGATATGCAAAAATCAAAATAACTTTTAATTTTATGCGGGGGTGTCCAATCCATTTTGCTCTACCATCATTATTTCTGTGCGTTACAAACGGAATGGCAAACTTAGTATACCCTATAGATTTCATCTAGGGTATAAAAAAAGTCTTTATTATGGCGAAAGAAGAAGTAAGTAAAAAAAAGGTTTAAATAAACTGTTTGAGATTTCGATATCAAGGAAATGATTGTAACGTTATTTTAAATATTTCTGATAAAACTAAAATTGGGAATTAAATTTTATTAATTGTAGGAAAAATATAGTGATAGTTAGGGAAAACTTAAATCGTATGCCAAAGCAATCAGATCACATATAAAAGGGTAGTATTTTTAATTGTTATATATATATATACTATATATATTTATATAAAACAAAAATGTTTTGTTCTCTGATGTCAAATTTCTATACGGTTTTTGATTGCTCTTCCAATCTATATCTTTCTCCTGACCGATAGACTCACGAAGTTCTACCGCAGGGGATCGAATATAGATTTTTGTCGAAGTCCTCTGACCAGCAAGCTCACAAGGTCTTATCGCAGAGGTAGCTTCTAGGAAGAGGTATTCGTTTCCTGTTATTCACTGTTCATTGGTTGAATAAAAAAAAAGGAATTGGAATAGTACAGTATGGATATATGTTTATATGTATAGTGTAGTATAGTGTATGTATATATATTTCACTGATTATGGAGTTTGAGTTTCTCTTTACCAAACATTTATTGATTTTGATGATTCGGAAAAAGATTTAGATAATAATATGTTTCTATATTTATAATCCAAATTAAAAGGAAAATGTGCTATTTTATTTGTTTGTACCTTGATTATAATCCACTAAATAATGTTTTGGCTGCTGTGAAGAATTATGACCTTTAAGATGGGTCAGCTGATAGTTACTGGCAACTGCTGTAGAATATTGATATGTGCGGTTGCGTTGGACGTCCTGGTTGATGTCTCGTTATGGTCTTCCTTTCTTATCAAAGTCTCAGTTGAGGCACGGATGAAGCCTCGCAAAATTCCCACGTTGGAGCACTATGGCACTCTGAACTATTAACTCCTCTAAGTACCTCCTGGGTACCCGGGCTTATTTTTTGTTATTTCTTTATTATAGTTTTTTTGTTTTATTTAAGGCACACTTATTATTTGTTATGTTTTGCAGGTTTTTTTTATTTTCTTAATTTTTTTTTTAATTATTGCTTTATTTTTATGTAATTAGTGGAATTTATTGGCACTGATTTTGTTGTTTAAAATTACCGCTGCCACCAAAATGTTGTACGCTAGGTGTGCCGTGCTCCGTACGGAGAGCACACAGCGTTTTTTTTTTAACCAAAACGATCAGATAGAATAAAAACTCCTTTTGCGAATCTCTGTCCTCATTTCATATATTTAAAGTATACTGCTCGTTGGTTTAATTATTACAATTCCTTAAAATTGTTTCACAAAATCTTTTCCTTGAAATTGATTCACAAAATCTTTTTCTTTAGAATTGCTTCACAAAATCTTTTCTTTAAAATTGCTTCACAAAATCTTTTCTTTAAAATTGCTTCACAAAATCTTTTCTTTAAAATAGTTTCACAAAATCTTTTACTTTAAAAAAGTTTCACAAATCTTTTTCCTTAAAATGGTTTCACAAAATCTTTTTCTTTAAAATAGTTTCACAAAATCTTTTACTTTAAAATAGTTTCACAAAATCTTTTCTTCTTTAAAATTGTTTCACAAAATCGATTTCCTTGGTATGATACTCGGCGGATTTTTTAAAGACGACTGCCCCGCGGTTTGGGAAAATTGCCCCCCAGGTACCCATGAAAAACTTTTAAGCTTTTTGTTCTTTTCATTACTTTCCCACGACATGCAAAATCGTACGTGGGAAAGTACAAAAGGCTTGACCAAGTGCATATGCATGAAATCTGATATGCACTTATGTATGGTCGAATTGATTATTTTAAGTCGACCGACGGAATGATGGTATGTTTGTAGGTATGTATGTACTTTGTACCGCATGCCGGTAAGTATACATGCCGTGTGAACGGAATATATGACTGATAACAAAATGCAATTTACGCTAAATTGCATTTTGTTGTAGTATTGAAATGCATTTTTAAATGCAAATTAAAATTTGGATGGAATTTTAAATAATTTTTACTTTTCAGGGTCAACTTTTGCAATGCATCAATATATTGCATAGGGCAATATATTGGTGCCTTGCATTTTATGGTTGTGATTCGGGGTGTAGGTACCTGGGTCACAACAATATGTAGAAGACATATTTTGTATTTGGAATGGCACAGAGAGGCAATTAATTACCTTTTTAAATACCTTTTTAAATAAACGACAGTATAACATTTACTGTAGAATTAGGGAATAAGAGCATCAACTTTATAGATTTGACTATAACTATTAATACTGATAATCTTTTAACTTTTCACATTTTTCGTAAAGCTACTTACTCGGACGCAGTTATACCAAGCCATTCTTGCCATCCTTGGACTACTAAATTGGCAGCTTTCCATTCACTTATAAATAGACTTCTCTCTGCTCCACTGAACAACTACAGTTTTTACAAGGAATTAAATATCATTAAAGACTATAAGGAACGGATACGAACCAAAATTAATTTACAAGTTGCTTAACAAAAAACAAAAAGTGGTATCCTGAACTTTATTTTTCCAATACCTAAGTCTAATGAACCTAGTTCAAAGAAATGGAGAAAAATTCCTTATTTACCTAATATTTCCGAAAAATTAAAAAAAGCTCTTGCAAATATGCAGATTAATCCAGCCTTGTATGTATGCATGTAACTAGCTCAGCTTAGTTGACCCAGATTTAGGTTTAGTGCAAGCCCTGATGATGTCCTAATAAGACGAAACGCGTAGGCTTTTACTCAATTTTTTGTAAAAAATAAAAATAAATTATTGTGGAATCGGAGCAAGTGTTTTGTTGTTGTTTTTTTCAAACAAAGATGCCTAATAGAAACATATTCCATCAAGTGCTATCTCAAAAATCGATAAATGTAAATTAAACTTATTAATATAATATAGTTCTAAACCGAAAGTGGGAGTATATATTTCTTTCTAAGAGGAGGCAAACTGAAACTCCTTATTCTAATACAGTTTTACCCCTACGCTTACTGTATTAGCACTAGTGAAGATGCCTAGAATAAATATCGTACTGATCGTGGTTATCAACAACCCCTATATAGTCTGACGGATTGCTCCGGACGTGAGCTACGGTCGTCTGGTATTTTGCTCACACTGAACACAACACTGACCCACTAATACTCGTGCAGGACAACTAAAAAAAACTATTCATATATATAGCAAGCCAGTACTGAGCTTACGTGATTAATTGATTAATAGAATCTCCGTTTCGTAACGCAGTAGACGCACTAACTAATTACGGCGTATCTGCATCGCTTCAAATACGTTTCAATAATAGGCTCACGCGTTTTTGTTTTTTGTTTTTTTTTTGTCACATTCCTAGGAAATGTGCTGGCATATATTCTGTGAAGGTAAACCTAACCCTGCAAAATTTCGGCTATTTATTCAGAACTGGTACCCGTAGGTTTAGAGAATTTCGTATCATTATAGCTTTATTTATTACCTCTTCAGGTGATAGAACACGTCTTCAATGCATTCTGTACAAATTCTAAATCTAACACTACCCGCAAAGGAAGACTTAAGGAACAAACCTTAGTACACCTACCCTAAGGTAAGAAAACTTGTATCTGCTTATTATTTACAGATACCTAATAATAGGTTGCATTAGCCAAGTAAAGTAAAGCCCTACGCGAACCTTTGGTTTCACTTCCCAAGTAATTAGGATTGGTGCTGAAATGACACCACTTAACTAACCTCACGCATAGAAAACCGGGATTAAGAAAGAGCCAGTTTAATATATACACTATAATATAATATTCAGTAATATTCAGTAGACAATATAATATAATTTCAATGTAAAATGATACCACGTGGAAAATAGTTTATATGATCTTCGGATAGGCATACTGTGCTTGCACACCACTTTCATTAACATCCACAGTACCCCCGAAGCGCGGTCCACGCCACAGGTGCTATTATACCCAACTATGCTCACTTAATAGATGGGTTTATACTGTTACGTGCAATAGAAAGAGACAACTGGTGACATCTACTGGCAATGGAGAGTAAGCAACTTCAGGTTCGGGGAATCGATTATGAAATCTACAGGAAAGTTCAGGAATAGAACAAATAGAATAGTCAAGAAGCTTTTCGAATAGAGCACTCCAGAATGATCCGGAGAGTTTCTAGATTGCGATAATTGAAAGTACAGTGTTAGCGGTAATTAAAGTTGAGATGATTAAATGAATGTTTGTGAATTTTATATGATTAGAGTGAAATAAAGAGCTTGTATATTAATTATTTAATATTGTATTTTAAATACCGAACCAAAGGCCACGCTCGCAACAATACCCTTTAACATCTGGAGATTTTATCATATGTTTTGAACTTCTTATGAGTTGCCTCACTTTTCTGTATATCTCTATATCGTTTTATTCCCTTTTTTTATGTATATATATATATATTTTCATTATTTTATTTTCTACTTTTATAGCGAATAAAAAAAAAATTTCCAAGCACTGATTTCTGATGATAAAATGCCAACTTAACCTACTTATTTTAGAAATGCATACTATTCTAGCAAATTCTAATCCAAGTTCAACATTCCCTTCCGAAACGAAATCCCGGTTAAGCCCCAATTTTATAACAATTAGTTCTTCTTATTTCGTTCGGAGGGGCAAGGCTTGAATTAAAATTTACACTTTCCAAATATTTACAAAAACATTTTAATGCTATCATAAATTCACAAAGCTGATAATCGATGCTCTAGCTTAACCTAAATCCTGTAACTATACAACACTGGAGTTTTGGCCAATAACGCTCGACGACTTGCAAGTGTAGTAACAGGTCGACCTGATCTCCTTCTTGATGGTTCTGCTAATACCTTCGTACTTTCCGTGCTATGAGCACGCGGGATATTTCGGGAATTCTGGATTCCAGACTTCCTTGATCCTTTGCCTCTAACTGTAACTGTATCCTTTTCTTTTCCTCTTTTTCTTACCCTTTATTGTCTGCGGACAACTGGCTCTTTCTCAATTCCTGGATTCTTCCTTTCTCCTTCACTGTTATCTAACTGTAGACTTTTAATTTCCACCTTCCTTGTGGCAAACACAATACAATAATTAAATTCTTCCTTTTTCTTCACGCTTTAATAATTTCTTCTTTAACCTTTCCTTTACAATTTTTAGCGCCGTCCAGAAGTCACTTTCACTTTCTGATTTTTTTTAAAATGTCCTCCGGAAGTCTTTTGCTTGGTACTCCCCCTTTCGAATTCTTTAACATGTGGTCTAACACGTAAGTACTTCCTAAAGCTGTGCTTACATCTGCCGCCTAGTCGCTGGCCATCTAGCGGAATCCATACTCTTCAAATTTTTTTACTTTCCGCACCTAGATCTAATACTATTACACTAAGGTCTACATTACATAAATTGAGCTTATTAGCTAACCCTTACAAATTCCTTGTACCTTTCACAATTTCTTACTTACTTGGACTTACTAACTACTTATCCGATTCTGTACTACGCCTCTGTTAATCATATAATGTGCCTATCTACTACTTTCGGGTACCTTAGATTTTTTACAAAATAACATCTGGCATATTACCACTGAATCACTTGGCATTTCTTCTGACAATTCTTTGTGACAGTTCTAGTTTATTAATATCAATTCAGAACAGTGCTTAGATATTCCCTTAAGTTGTGTATAAATAGTATAATGCGTTTAATTTTCGTGGCGTGAATGAAACAACCCATAGGTGAATTGTTATATAGTGCTAATCAATGTGTAGTTTTCAAGCTTAGTGTTAATTTGCTTAAATAAAAGCTGGAAAGTTTATTCATGAATGGATGTTGCCAAAGATATTTATTGATATCTCACGGAATTTCGATCTACCAGTATGAGAACTGTCTATTTAATACTGAACCAGAGGTCATTACACATGGACCGCTCATTGCTTCTGTGCTTCGATATTATTCTCTTTCTTTTATTCATTTAGGTTTAAAATATTTATTTGTGGATACTGTAAGCATGAGCCTATGTGAGCATTGAGATCTCTTGAAGTATTATTATCAAAAGCTTCTTCGATCTCCCTGCGTATGTGGACCGTGCTTGGCATCATTATTTAACTTCTTTAATAATCTTTTCACACATTTTTCTCTTATTTGTTTATATCTTATATTTTGATTTAGTCTCATTTACATAATTTTTTCTTTTAGGATCGTTTATTTTACTTTATTCATACATTCTTTGATAATGGGGAATATGTTGTGGCTACACAGAATTAAATGAAGGTACTATACCCTGATGAATTACGTTTGTAACGGCAACGTCTGTTACAGTGCTTGCAGGTAGGTATGCATCGTTTCGTTCCCAACCTATTTTCAATAACTAGAAATACTTGGAATTAGAATCTCTTAAGCTATTTTACTTTCACGTGGCTATTAAATGCTGGTTTGAA
>OZ005741.1:159023073-159105565 GCA_963930735.1 Dioctria linearis
TAACTGGGATAACATTTCCCAGACACTTAAGCAAATTACGCAATTTGAGGACCACAACGATTTATCAATAAACATATTCATCCTAGAGAAAGATTATTTCTTCACCACAGTTCCAGATAGACTTACGAAACACAGGATGGAGCGACATGTAAATGTCTTAATGCTACAAGATGACTATGACCAGGATGATGATCATATGGATGATGATGACGATGATGATGCTGGCAGATATCATTTCTGCTGGATCAAAAATCTTTCGCGCCTTGTATCGAAACAAATTTCGAAACATGGTGGTGGTAGAAGGCATATTTGTGATAGATGTTTGGTCTACTTTTACTCTGCTGAAAAATTAGCATCCCACACTCCTGAATGCGAGAAACAAAATGATTGTAGAATTATGTTTCCATCAGAAGAAAAGAAATGGCTAGAATACAAAAATTATAACCATAAGAATGAAGTACCATTTTGTGTGTATGCAGATCTTGAGTCAATATTGAAGTCGATTCAGGCAAACGATCAAAATACACAGCTAATCCAGGAACATGAAGTTCACAGTATAGGATTCTATTTCCACTGCAAGCTAAGCTCTCATATTACAGAGCGTATCGAGGCAAGAATTGCCAACAATGGTTTGCATTAGAATTGCAAAGATTGCATCCATAGCTGTACAGGAAAAGCTGAATATCAGACCAATGCAGCCCCTGACTAAAGAGGAACGGCGTTCGCATATGGAAAGTATTTGCTGCCATATAGGTGAAAAAACGTTTGCAGCCGATGAGGAACGAGTCCGGGACCATTGTCTTCACAGGTAAATACTAAGAATCATAATTTAATTCAATTTTTCATAATTTCTTTTAATAGGAAAATACCGAGGGCCAGCGCACAATTTATGCAATCTCATGTATCAAGAGTGCTCCATAATTCCAGTCATTTTTCACAATTTATCTGGATACGATGCTCACTTCATTATTAAGGATATAGCTACAGCCATTCCTGGGAAAGTGGATCTCCTACCAATAAATAAAGAAAGATAAATTTCGTTCACCAAGCACGTTGAAGGCAGTCATATCAAATTCAGATTCATCGATTCCTTCTGTTGAAGCCTACCACTACATTATCGTGAGTAGTAAGTAAGTAGTTGTATATTGTATCGCTTATGTACGGCACTATGCCGAGAGTGAAGTAATTTTTAGTCTTCTGTACGCAGTCGGTTGACACAAGTCAGAATAAAGAATCACTAAATCACACACGGGGTCTTTTGCTTTCATTCCTTCTTTTTTTATTGTTCGTCCTGCAACATTTATGGTCCTTCGAGATGGATTTCGAACGCTTATTGACATTTCGAACGCTTATTGACCAAATCGCGAAAAGAACTAAAGCATTCTTAGACTAATTTGTCATATCGCTAAACGATAAACAAATTCAAGTTACGCCGCGAACGTCGCGATTTGCATGCAAAAACACTCGCATAATTTTCCGCGTGTGCGAAAATCATAAATTGTTCGGCATTAAGCATCAAAAAGTGCTAAACATTCCTAACGGGAATATTCACCGCTACGTTCTTTAAAACATAAAACACAAACGAAAACTCTGTGTGTGTGATTTTCGCAAGTGTACATACTACAAACGCTATTATCATTTATACAAATAAATACTCTGTGTGCGTGATTTTCGCAAGTGTACATACTACAAACGCTATTATCATCTATATGAACGAAACTGTGTACATAAAACAACACAATCGCTACGACTCTATACAAACGAAAACTCTGTGTGGGACTCTCGCAAATGTACATAACACAATCAATCGCTACGATCCTCTATCTACATAACTTAAGACTGTGTAATTCCGCTACTTTTGCAAAAGTACATAGCATAACCGATACGATTCCTATTTACAGACCAAAACTAAATAAAGTACACACCTTTACATTCGCAAGTGTACGTCGCTCGCTATCGCAAGTTCAGAAGTAATTGCAGCTATTCTCGGCTGTGCAACTAACTATTGTGAATATTCTTTGGCAGTTTCAGCCGTAATATATACTATCATCAATATCATAGCATAAAGACAAACCTACACACAAGCAATTGAAATTATTGTGTATACCCATATCGCAGTAAACAGTGTTGTCAAAATTTATGTGCTCGCAGTCTCTTCGCATATTTCTAAACAATAAGCAGTGACATTACGAAGCCATTTTGTGACAGTATATTACCAGAATTTTAAAGCAAACATCTCTTAAGAACGATTGATCGTTATTATGATTTTATAATTTTCTCGAGTTACAAATATGAGCACCAATAAAAATACCCTTGTCAAACGTGACACAATTCGAAGGGCAATAAGGCGCTGTTTAACCTCGAGTAAAAAGGCGGATTATTATGATGAGGCTGAATTGCAATCATTTTTGACACTTCTAAATGATCAATGGTGCAAATTTTGTATAGCGCAAGAAGCAGTAGAACTTACTTGTGGTGAAGCTACGCTGGAAGATCAAGAAGGGGAAAGAGTGCAAGGTGAGGAATGGTATAGAGAAGCTTTAGCTAATTTCACACGCGCGGCAAAGTTGTTAAGTGACAAACAAAAACAAACGCTCAATCCACAATCAGCTCGCGTAGATATAAAGCTACCACGTATGGACCTTCCGCGATTTTCAGGCGATCCAAAGGACATCAATCATCCATAACGAGCCGCTATTGACTAGTGCGCAAAGACTCCATTATCTACGCTGCAGCTTGCAAGGTGAAGCCCTACAGGTAATTAAAGCTTTCCCAATTACCGATAATAATTACAGTGAAGCCTGGAAGCTGCTGAAGAATCGATACGACGTGGAGCGAGTCATAGTGGATTCTCATTTTCGAGCTCTATTTTCCATATCAAAACTCGATACAGAATCATCCACAGCTATTAAGTCTATGTTAGATACCACGCAGGAGCACTTTCAGGCATTGAAAGCACTTGGTCGACCGGTAGCAAATTGGGATGACTGGTTAGTTCACTTGACAGTGAGCAAACTGGATGCCGAGACTCACAGGCAATGGGAGTTGTCGCAGACAGACGATAAGGCTGCTGATTTCAACACTTTAGTCAGATTCTTAGAAACGAGATGTCGATCCTTGGATGCTGTCAGCACACATTATCGAGCCGCAAGTTCTAATTCTAAAATACTAATGTATTCTCAAAATTAAATGAAATCTAAGTTCGTTTCAGGCTCATTACATACCGCCGCTGCCGCAAAGCGTCCAGAACAAAGGGACAAGCGTAACATACCTAATAATTTGCACACTCAATATAAGGGATCAAGACTCCAATTCGATACATGTCCGTACTGCACTGCCAAACATAAGATTTACAACTGTGATACATTTCGAGCTCTAGCTGCTGTAAATAGGGCGTCCTTCGTCAGCGAAAAGGGCCTCTGTATAAATTGTCTAGGGGCCGGGCATGAGCAAGAAAAATGCCGTAGCGCGCATACTTGCCGTATATGTCAAGTACGCCATCATACTCTCTTACATCAAGAGGTGGAAAGTTCACCGATCGCAGTCTCTAATACAACCAGTCCTTCGCATCTAACTAACGCAGGACATCAAGTTGTCTTGGGTACAGCTATTGTTAAGGTCGTCGATAACGCTGGACGATATCAAACCGCAAGGCTACTATTCGATAACGCATCGCATCTGACGTTTATTAGCGAAAACTGTGTCCAACGACTCAAACTTAAAAGATCTTCGGTGTCAACAGCAATTGTAGGCATCGGCGCTACTGTAGCTGGAACATCAAAAGGTGAGGTGCAGCTGTCACTATCATCATACGACCAAAGCTTTTCGACAACAATTCACGCGCAGATCTTGCCTAAAATCACCTATAATTTGCCACCAGTTCTAGTACACAAAATCGGACTGGCCTCACATTTACAACTTGAAATTAGCCGACCCTAATTATCACATACCAGCAGCTGTTGATATTTTTATTAGGTTCGGATGAATTGGACAATTTTTATTGAATGGTCTAATCAAAGAGACCTCAAGGAACTCCGGTCGCACAGCTATCCACGGTAGGGTGGGTATTATTCGGAAAAATCATCGGTCCAGAAGTACATCCGCTATTCCTACTGCAGTAAGCATGCATTGCGAATTCGCTCTTACAAAGACTGTCGCCAAATTCTGGGAAACCGAAGAACTGCCGGAAGTTAAGCACCTGACCGACGAAGAGCAAATTTGCGAGAAAATCTTTGCGGGCACGCATTACCGTCAAGACGATGGACGCTACGTTGTCAAGCTTCCGTTCAAACCACACTTTTGCCTCGGAAACTCACGTGATGCAGCAGTGCGTGCATTACTTCGCATGGAAACTGTTTTCGCTAAAAATGAAGACCTGAATGTGCAGTACAAGGATTTCATGCAAGAGTTTCTCGATCTGGGTCACATGGAGGAAGCGGTTGGTACTCCAGCACCAGGAAGGTATTACTATATGCCGCATCGGGCTGTTATTAAAGAGTCATGTACAACAACAAAGCTTAGAGCAGTTTTCAATGCATCATGTCGCACCAGCTCAGGGCTTTTCCCTCAACGATACGCAGATGATTGGGCCGCAATTGCAACCTGATCTGTATTCAACTCTGTTACGATTTCGCACGCACCGATTCGCTATGAGTGCTGATGTGGCCAAAATGTATAGGCAGGTACGAATCAACGACGAACACATCGACTATCAGAGGATTGTCTGGCGTAAGTCACCTTCAGACCCCATCAAGGACTTTCGCCTGCTTACGGTCACATACGGAGTTGCTTCAGCCTCTCACCTGGCCCGTGAAAGCTCTACAGCAAACCGCAATCGACGAAAAATGCGATCACCCTACAGCTGTTCAGGTCGCACTTCGAACCCTGCTGACTGTGCATCGCGAGGTCTACTCCCACAGTATTTAATCGAACATCCTCTCTGGTGGAATGGACCACCGTGGCTTAGTCAGCTAGAATCATCATGGCCATCGCAACAGCAATTCACTACTCCCCTCGATCAACGCCCCGATTCAGTCAACATAACTAATATCCTTAAAATGGCATCAGTATGGGAACTCATCGAACGATATGCATCTCTAAGTAAACTCAAACATGTCACGGCATATGTCCTCAGGTTCTTGTATAACGCAAGGACTAGCAAAGGCACTACTTCGCAGACGACATACAGCGCCTCAAGTCTAATAAACCACTGAGTCGTCAAAGCAAAATCTTAAGGCTTCATCCGTTCCTGGATACAAAAGGGTTGCTCAGGGTGGGCGGAAGACTGAGTAACTCTTCACTTCAATTAAACAGGAAGCACCCTCTTCTCCTGCCATCATCGGCGAGACTCACACTACTCATCTGTGAAGATATACACCACATCACGTTGCACGCAGGTCCCCAGATCATGCAGGTTATGCTACAAAGTCGTTTCTGGCTCATCAATGCACGTAAGATCCTCCGCAAAATCTCCAGATCGTGCGTCAAGTGTCGCAGACATAGCCATATGCTTCATCAACAATTGATGGGTGACCTACCCAAACCACACAAATTTTGTTGTTGCTGAGAAGGAGCTCCAAGCAGTTATTAACCCAGGCGATTAAAGATGAACAGCTACGCAAATATCTCGCGAACGATGGAACTGCTTGGCATTTCAACCCGCCTGCTTCGCCTCATATGGGTGGCTTTTGGGAGGCCGCCGTGAAAAGGGTAAAATTTCATTTGCGCCGCAGTCTAGGGGACAATCTTTTGACCTTCGAAGAGTTCTCTACGCTCTTGACAGAGATTGAAGCCTGCGTCAATTCGAGGCCTCTTTGTCCGCTGTCATCACACGTCAACGATCTTTCTGCTCTAACGCCGGGGACACTTCCTAATAGGGCAGCCGCTCAAAGTATTGCCAGAGTCCAACACAGATAAAGTTAATACGAATCTCCTAACTAGATGGCAGCTATTATCTCAATTAAGACAGCACTTCTGGAGAAGATGGAGCTTTGAATATTTGGTCCCAGCTTCAACAACGTACTAAGTGGAATAGTACGACGTCCAACCTCAAGATAGGCGATCTTGTTCTTGTGCGGGAAGAAAGACTTCCTCCTACCAAGTGGAAACTGGCCAGAATTACTAACACGCATCCAGGAGCAGACGGGAGAGTTCGAGTTATTACGGTTGAGGACATGTGATGGAACTCTGATACGCCCAATCAACAAGGTTTCTCCACTCCTGCATTTAAGTAAAAGCTCTTCCTGAAGTTGCAGTTACATCTTAATCTCACTGGTATCAATAATTGGAAATTTGAACTCATTTTCTAATTAGTATCTTGCTATCAATAATCTGAAATTTTTAAATCTTGTAAACTTGAATTCATTTGCCAACTAATTTCTTTGATATCGATAATTTTGAATTTTGTGTTTAAGTCATGTATATTTGAACTCATTGTCTAATTAGTTCAAGGTGGGCGGAATGTTGAAGCCTACCACTACATTATCGTGAGTAGTAAGTAAGTAGTTGTATATTGTATCGCTTATGTACGGCACTATGCCCAGAGTGAAGTAATTTTTAGTCTTCTGTACGCAGTCGGTTGACACAGGTCAGAATAAAGAATCACTAAATCACACACGGGGTCTTTTGCTTTCATTCCTTCTTTTTTTATTGTTCGTCCTGCAACACCTTCCGTTTTTATGGCAGAAACCTGAGATAAGCTATCATCATTGCCACCAATGGATAAATTAAATATTACAAGAGCTGTATGGCAAGAATTGCATGATGATTGACTTTAAACTATTTACGCGCAAAGGTCTCTTCCCATACGACTTCGTTGACGATTGGACAAAATTGGATTTCAAACACCTTACCTGCACAGGAGCAATTCTATAATAAAATGACTGACAGTGATATATCTGCTGAGGACTACAGCCGCGCAGGAAAGGTGTGGAGGACATTTGAAATACAGACATCTTGGCGAATATTCCGATCTATACCTGAAAACGGATGTCCTTCTATTGGCTGATGTGTTTGTAGAAATTTCGAGATGTCTGTATGAAGACGTACAGTTAGATCCTACACATTATTACACCATGCCCGGTTTAACATGGGATGCAATGCTAAAATATACCAAAGTGAAACTAGATCTGATAACCGTCGTAGATATACTGCTATTCATAGAGAGAGGTATTCGAGGTGGTATAAGTCAATGCTCGAACAGATATGGTAAAGCAAATAATAAAATATGGATGATTTTAAGCCTGACGAGAAAGAGGAAATACCTGATGTATTAAGATGTAAATAACCTTTGTGGATGGGCCATGTCACAGCATTTACCAACCGGAGGATTCAAATGGGTTGATGCTCCCAATATCAACGTTTTCGAGATTCCTGATGATTTACCAATTGGATACATATTCGAAGTCGACTTGGACTATCCTCAACATCTACATGATACACATAAGGATTTACCGTTTTGCTCTGAGCATGCAGCACCACCTGGAGCAAAATTAGAAAAGCTTTTGACAACATTACATCCTAAAACTAAATATGTTATACACTACCGAAAATTTAAGCAATGCTTATCACATGGCCTAATCCTGAAAAAAGTGCACCGGGTTCTTCTATTCAACCAATCAGCTTAGCTTAAACCATATATTGACTTAAATACCACCAAACGGAAGCAGGCTACCAGCGATCATGAGAAGGACAGCTATAAGAAGATGAATAAAGCAGCTTTTGGTAAGACCATGGAAAATGTTCGAATGTATAGCGCTATAAAGCTTTTCGTAAAGTGGGAAGGTCGCTATGGTGCAAAAGCTCGGATTGCGGCACCAAACTTCCACACTGCAACGATATTTGATGAGAATTTAGTTGCTGTGGGATTAAGGCGACTCAAAATCTTATTCAATAAGCCCCTCTATATTGGAATGGAAGTTGTGGAAATTTCAAAGATATGCCTCTATGATTTCCTCTACAGTTTAATGCAGCGTGAATTTGGAGATAAATGTAAAGTCATGTATACAGATACAGATTCTCTAATATATGATCTTAAAGAGAAAAATGCATATGAGCTTATGGCCGACAATATAAACAAATTTTATACAAGAGATTACCCAGAAGAAAATCAATTCAATTTACCGCTCATGAATAAAAAGATTCCTGGTCTAATGAAGGATGAGCTGAATGGGAAAATCATGAGCGAATTTGCAGGCTTGCGCTCGAAAATGTACAGTCTACGTATAAACGATGGTAAAACTGTAAAGAAAGCAAAAGGAGTGAAGACTAATGTAGTGCAGAGGCATATCAATTTCGAACACTACGTCGAATGTTTGAATAACAAGCGAGTATTAATCAGAGCTCCATACGATCGCATAACCATAATGTCTACACGATCAGCCAAAAGAAGATTGCATTGAATCCATATGATAACAAGCGGTATATTATGAGTGGGACAATGGATACTCTACCATGGGGACATTACTCTATTCAATCAGAACAGCAAGGAGTAGACGCAGAAATCATATAATCTAAGGCTAGTGTAAGATATTTATTGTAAATAAAAATTGTATTATAGCTAAAATACCATTTAATGAAATAGTTTGTTTTGTTACATACAGAGCATCCATTGGCATCAGTTAAACATGTATATACATATGGACATACATGCATCTCTGAATCGATTTCGCTTTACGCAGAATTCTAAAATTCATGCATCAATACAAAAATGCAAACATGTAGATACGTACATACCTACAGCATTCTCATTGCATGCTGAATTATAATTCCAGCTGCAAGTATAAACATATATCTACAAACATATTTGCAAGTTCAGTAAAGTCACTCGCTACTGACCTACACCAATTTCTTAATCACATAAAGGAACAAATGAAGGCAGTGACACAATCCCCTGCGCGCAAGAATTCACACGATGCAATTTGATAACCTTGCGCCAGCGGTAGAGCTCAGGTGAACGAAACAATGGTTCACGATGATGTCATAATAGCAGCAAAGCGGCGAACGGTCTGCGGAAGTATTTATGTATGTACATATGAAAGCGATGAATGCCGTGATGTAACAACAACAAACCGGCAAAACCTTTGCGGAAATTAATTTATGAATGCCACAAAGAAACACTTTACGGAAATAATAATTATATACGAATAAATGCTGTGATGAAATTAGCTTAGCGTAATAAGAAAATAGCAATAGTATTAAGTGGAAAATTATATAAATATTCTGTGATTTTTGAATAAAGAAGTTAGTTAGTTAGTGAGTAGCAACAGAACACGAGTTGTTTCATTTACCTGGAGTAAAGCTAGTATGCTGCTCCATTCATCTATACTAGGAGTAAAGCTAGTAAGCTGCTCCATTCAACTATACTAGGAGTAAAGCTAGTAAACAGCTCCGTTCATCTATACTAGGAGTAAAGCTAGTAAGCTGCTCCGTGCATCTATACTAGGAGTAAAGCTAATAAGCTGCTCCATTGAACCGCACTGGGAGTAAAGCTAGTAAGCTGCTCCATACGCATCTCTGCTCTACCTATCTCGGGACAATTAAGTAAACGCCCAATCATCTTGAAGGCACGTAATCTCAGTAACCGTGCCGTGTTCCAGATCAAAAGGTGCTCCGATGAGAGTACTAGAAGTACATAAGAAACTCAACATTTTTTTGGCGCAGCTGGTAGGATCAAGGAAGTAATATAAATTCAAAACACTTTAAAAACCTTGATCCTCGAATTTACTTAAACGAATGCATAAGAGCGCATTATTTTTGAATCTGGCACACAAAAACGAGACGTTGGGCATTTCTAACAACAATAAAAGGTATCCACTTTTTGTCTTGAAAGATACCAACATCAAACAACAATAAAAGGAAAGAAGGCCCAATATAATGCAGCATCATATCTGCATAGCGGAAAAAAACGCTAACATCTTTCCTCTTCTCTTCAACTAAAGTGAAGTAAAAGTTAGTTAACAAAAATTTTTAAAAAGACGCATCAATTTTGTAGCAAAATTACTTTAGTAGCAAAATTATTTTACACTAATAACAAAAAATTTTTTTTTTAATAAATATATAAATACCGTAGTCACAGCGATATATGTGCATGTACATAAGCAACAAAAAACAGTAGAAACATTTTTCTTTAATTAATCATTCTAATTTCTTCGGTTATTATACGAGATTAAATAAACTACCTAATCTCTCTTTCCTTCTCTCTCAATAATCACGTAAAACTCGGAGTTTTGGCTTTCATGCCAAGACCTGACCAAAGTTCTCCTGGCTCAGATTGTGAGGCAGCAATCAGCTCATTGTCGTTTGACAACACAAGTCCTCCAGACAGCCCAACCGTAGAGCGAAATTCACCCCAAAGCAGACCATTCATAAACTGGTATTGCGAGCATCGCTCAGGTAAACGCTTCAGAGGGCACAATCTAATTAAGTTCCTAGCAAGAAATCATAGTTTGGGCGCCCTAGTATCCCAACAGGCGTTAGACACACCAACTTTGAGTATAAACACTCAAATTACTTCCAGCAAAGAGCAACACAATAAAACGGATAAAATGTCGGTAAACTATGAAAAAGTAGTAAAACTGACGGCACAAATGGTGCCTTTGTTCTCTGGGGAAATTAGCGCGCAAATTCTTACAGAATTACAGACTTTTATAGGCTGTTGTAAGAAAGTGGAAAGGAAAACCTTCATGCAGATTTTCCTCACCAGATTGATAGGAAACGCGTATCAATTAATAGCGTCCAGCTCTCTCACAAAACTTGAAGAAGTCGAACAACTGCTTTACCGAACGTATTTACCTAGTGAAACATACCATGAACTAATAAACAAGTTAATTACTTGCCGGCAATATCGGCTAGAATCATTTAGTTCATTTACAAATAGATTAAAAAGTCTTTTAATTCAATGCAACGAGGCAGCACAAAGTAAATACGGATCTGAAAATTTTAAAGTAGTAAAGCAGCAAATAGAAGATTTTGCTATGGCTTCCATAAAGAGTGGTGCAACTAATCCCCATCTAAGCGCTTATTTACTCACATTGAGTGAAAATTCTTTAGAAACTCTCATTCAAAAGGCATTAGATATGGAAAGGTTGCAGCAAGGACTCTTTTTCATTCCACAACCAACAAATTATATCCCTAACCCAACAAACTCTTTCCAAGTGGACTATTTTCTAAGACCTAATATCCCAAATTTCTACAATACCTATGGTTAGCACATACCTGAGAGTGTAAATATGTCTTCCTACCCTTACACAAAGGAATTCGGAAGACGTAACATAAAAATTGAAATTGGTATACCCCCAATAACGGAACCACCAAAGGAAACTTCAATATCCTTTAGTACCGACAGAAACTCAGAAAATTATTGGCGCTCTCCTCAAACAAACATAACAAGGAAATCGTTAGGAAGTCCACCTCCAAACAGGAAATCTTTTTACGAGCAGGCAGAAAAAAAGTACGATAAACAGAAAGTGCTGTTAAACAAGATCACCTGCAGCTACTGCAATTATAAAGGGCACACGTATGACGAGTGCCTAAAGCGTAAGAATACTCCTTATTGTACTAACTGCAGAGTGAAGGGCCATGATGCCCAATATTGTAAACAGAATATTAAAGCGCCATCCGAATATTCAAACTCTAAAAACAATGCTCGGTGGGGCTCTGCAGATAGGGAACAAAGATTTAACCCCATACATAATATGTGCGATTTATGTGGGAGAAGAAGTCATACGGTGTCCACATGTCAGCAGAAACAACGATGGGAGGCCACACATTCGGGAAACGGCATACTGTCGACCGAAAAATCCCCGGCTCGACATTAAATAAAACTGCTCAAATTACCTCAGGGTCCTCTCAAACAAAACAAGAATTAAATAGAGAAAACGTACCAGTGGTAGACTTACCACTGGACATAGGCAAAAACACAGCCGTTCGGCTGATAGTAGACACTGGAGCTGAAGTAAGCATCATAAAAAAGGAAGCACTACATAACCCAGAACATATAGAACGAAGCCAAAAGGTGACTTTGAAAACTCCATTTGGAGAAGGAGAAACATTGGGAAACTGCCAAGGCAACTTTTTATTAAGCCGCAGTGTCCCATGCAAACTCCAGGTAGTAGAAGGCAATGACTTTCTTGCAAAAAAATTACTCCGGTTCTCTCGCACGGAAACCAACCCTATTGAATTCACGGTACCTCTCGAAACATCCCTAGAAGATGGAGAGGAAATACCAAGTGATCAATTGGAGGAGCAATTTAAATCACGGGCACCAGATAACACAAATGCCTAACCTCCAATGGAAGAAACTCTGAACACCTCAAAAGAAGATGAAAGTAGGCAATATGAAGTAGTACTTCAGCGATCCAATAGAATACCCCCTCGATCTCAAATGGTACTGAGCATACCGTTACAAATAGACCAAGAAATGATCTGTTTGTCTCAGGAGATCCAAATACTCCTTTGTCGCAAATTGCCTAGTTAGTCCTCATAAAAGCTTCATACCGTTATCCGTTCTAAATGTAAACACGGGACCAGTATTCCTAAGGAACTTAACGCTTACTCTAGTTCCAAGTAATTGCTATAACATACAGTATCTCCATGTACCTTTGGACGACGTTAATACCCAAAGTACTCATAAAAAGGGTGATCCACCTTTCCTACGTGCACAAAACAAAAGCACACACAATGGCAAAAAGGACAAATTAAAATTTAATTCCAACCAATATTTTCTTCGTGCACAAAACAAAAGCACACACAACGTCAAAAACGACACTTTAAAATTTAATTCCAACTCATATTCTCTTCGTGCACAAAACAAAAGCACACACAACGTCAAAAACGACAAATTAAAATTTAATTCCAATCCATATTAAAGAAACGTAAACCATATTATGGCTTTACGTAAAGAATTACTGGTGGATGAAAATTTAAATCACGAAGAAGAAAAATCAATTCTTGAGTTATGCTATAAGTATAACGATCTTTTTTATTTAAAGGGAGATAAGCTCACGTGCACTAATACCATAAAGCATACCATCCCCATACTACACAATCAGCCACCCATAAATCAAAAGATGTATAGACTTCCAGAAACACACCGGGCAGTCATAAATGAGCAAATTAAGGAAATGTTGAACAACGACATAATCCAATTAAGTAAAAGCCCGTGGAATTCTCCATTGCTGGTAGTCCCCAAGAAAGCTGGGCCTGATGGCCGTAAAGTTAACGAGAAATCTATAGGGGATGCCTTTCCATTACCCAGGATAGAGGATATACTGGATCAGCTTGGGCATTCGCGGTATTTTACTACACTTGACCTTGCAAGCGGATATCACCAAGTACTGGTAGACCCAAGGGATAGACCAAAAACTGCGTTTAGTACCGCTTACGGGCATTATGAATTTAAGAGAATGCCATTTGGCCTGAAAGGCGCAACTGCGACTTTTCAGCGCCTGATGAATTATATTCTAACGATCCTCCAAGGATTAGAATGCTTTGTCGATCTCGATGATATTGTAATATATGGAAAAAATTTACAAGATCATAACGAGGAACTGGCTAAAGTATTCGACAGACTTCGAGCCCATAATCTTAAATTACAACCCGAAAAGTGTCACTTCCTTCGCAGAGAAGTAATATACCTCGGACACAAATGCTCAAACGAAGGGGCACTTCCAGATCCCAGTAAGACAAGCTGTGTCCAAAATTTTCCTCCACGAACTATCAGACAAACTCAATCGTTTCTTGAATTGGCAAACTACTATCGCAAGTTCATCCCTAATTTCTCACAGATGGTCAGGCCAATAACAAATCTATTACAGAAAGACGTCAAATATAATTGGACGCAAAAGTGCCAAGACTCTTTCAATGAAATTAAAAATTCCCTTATAAATCAGCCTCTACTCAAGTATCCAGATTTTACCCAACCTTTTAATCTAACAACAGATGCTAGCAATGAGGCATTGGGAGCCGTTTTATCACAAGGGACAATAGGTAAAGATAGGCCTATAACGTATGCAAGTAGAAGTTTAAATAAGGCGGAACAAAGATACTCCATAATAGAAAAAGAGTTGCTCGCTATTGTGTGGGCCGCCAGGAACTTTAGGTGTTATTTACAGGGCAGAACGTTCACGGTCTACACCGACCACAAGCCCCTGAAAGGCGTATTCAATGTGAAAGACCCGACATCGAGATTAGTCAGGTTTCACCATAAACTCTCAGAGTTCGACTATAAAATTGAATATAAGCCTGGAAAATATAACACTAATGCAGACGCGCTTAGTCGAATGCCTGCCCAGCTAAAGCAGGAAAACCCCAATTCGTTCATTGTGGAAGCTCAGGTACATCACCGAGCCGATTCCGACATGGACGAAAATGATTGTAGTTCTCCAACACCCTCAAAGCCTAAACAAAAACATTGTCATGCTGTTACGAGAGCTCAAATAAGGGAGGCACAAAATAATATTGAAGAGGAAAATCAAAACACAGAAACTCCCAATAAAGTTCAAAAATATCCACGGAAGCTCCAAAATGAATTAGTCGAAATTGACTCAACTGATAGCAGCAAATCCGAAAGCAGTGCATCGGAACACGGCGAATCACCCTGGAACCAAAATCTAATAAAGTCCCAACATACATTACCAGAAAATATCTCAGACCCTGAGGAAATCGAAACAATTCTAAAGGACTATCATGACTCCGCATTTGGTGGTCACCAAGGAGTAATCAAAACTTATAGAAAAATAAAGAAGAAATATAAGTGGAAAAACATGCTTATTTCTATCAGGAAATATATTCGGAAGTGCTCTAAATGCCAAAAAATGAAGGCTAGCCCGGAGTATCGTATGCCAATGGTCATAACAGATACTGCCCATATGCCCTTCGACAAAGTTTATTTAGACATAGTAGGTCCTCTTGAGGAAACACACTCAGGAAACAAATATATTCTGACTTTCCAAGACAATCTAACGAAATTCGTAGATTGTTATGCCATGCCAAATGGCGAAGCAGAAACGGTAGTAGGAATATTTTTCGATGAGATAATCACTCGTTATCGCATTCCTAAAAAGGTAGTAACTGACCAGGGCTCTAACTTCTGAAGCGATCTTTTCAAACGAGTATGTAAACTTCTGAAAATAAAAAAAAATGCAGACTTCCGCTTACCATCCGCAATACAACGGCGCACTCGAGCGAACCCACAGACCACTAGTGGAGTATTTGAGAGCTATTGTATCTGAAATTCCAAAGGCTTGGGATCGATTCCTGAGAACCGCGGCTTTTGTATACAATAATAGTCCACATGATGGCACCAAGCTCACACCAATGGACTGTCTGTTTGGGTTCACAGCGGATGTTCCCTCTAATCTGAAAAGAGAGCCGGAACCCATTTACAACCACGAAAGTTACTACCACATTCTGTGGTACAAAATTCAAAAGCATACGCTACCGCTCGGAAAAATTTGCTGAAAGCTAAGGAAAAGTCAAAAGTTTACTACGATAAGCGTTCACGTCCAATAACCTTCAAAACAGGAGATAAAGTTTTACTGAAAAACCCCGCTAAAAAACACCAACTTTCCCAGATATGGCTAGGACCATATCTAGTGGTATAAGTCTTTAACACTGGTAATACTGTTATTCAAATCGGTAAACGAAGAGTAACAGTACATAACAACAAATTAAAGCCATTTCACGAATAATGGCTGTCAAAATAAAAATAAATAATAAAAAAATGGGGGCAGTAAAACAAGGCGACAAGCTTAAGAAACAACAAAAGGCAACCCAACATGCCTATTCACGACTAATGGCCAGCTAGCTATCTCATACAAGAGTTCGTACTATTCAAGCAATCTTAGTTTCGGGTATACACAAATTATCCAACAATCTGAATGAAAGTACCTACATTGGTCCCTTACTCAACCAATTTTACAAGGGCATTACTTAAAAGAATGTCCATAAGCTTCTTATTCAATCCCTATAATGAAACAGGTAACTGCGAATATCTGGTCCAAACTCAAGTTCCGCACTGTTAGTGAAGTTAACAAGGAAAAACTACTCTTGGCTCTTTTCATTTCCAACTACTCAGAAAATTACAATTTCATGCAGTAAAAATTTACATAGTTCCAACCTATTTGGCAGCGGAATTTTAATATTAAACGAACCTTGCCACTTCCAAATAGCTGATCAAATTATATACTACGAAGATGAAGATCATCAGAGTATTAAAATCTCACAGCCGGAATATCCTCGTCCGCTAAATTCTAGTATGAATGAAACCATTCAGAAATTTATTAAGAATACCAATCTCACTACCCAAAAACACATAGTTATGTTAAAAACAGAGGATGCCAACCAGATTTTAAATGAAAATTCACACTCCCTAGATCAGCTGGAAGAACAGATAAATACACTGGACAACCAAAGAAAAGAAAGAAATAAAGCAAATAAGCTCTTTATCCCTAAGTTCCGTAGTAATTTTTGTACTCTGCATAATTGGAATATTTAAAGTTATAAGTAACAAGAAACGAAAAATAGTAGTCAAAACACCCACAGTATTAACTGTCAGTAACCAAAAGGTACAGTTAGACACTGAGACATACCCTAAAATTTCTAAAGAAGCTACGGATATCTTGAACCATGAGTCCAGAATAGATATCAAGTTTCAAGAAAAAGCATCTCCACAACAAGAGACTTTTCCCACAAGTAAAATCAAGCAGATCTCGCAAAATTTCCAGTCGGAGATCACTAAAACAAACAAATCAAAATTTAAAACTCTAACCTCTGTAGAGGTAACGACAGCGAGAAACAAAGAACAAGCTGTCTCACAAACCTCTCATTCAGAATTAAAGGATGCCATTAAACAACGTGCCACCCACCAGCAACAAGCAGGTAGCCTATTCCTCCACCACCACCACTTCCACAAACACTAAGCCGTGTCGAATCTGAATCAATTCCACGCACCCGCCATTTACAGGTAGTTTAATTCCATCTCTAAATAAATTCTGCATAGCCAAAGATAAAACAAACATCTCAATGGTGAATTCAATTGCTACGCACTTTTTACATGTACATATATCATGAATAAATCAACATAAATAATTTATAAATGTATAAATAGGTTGAAGTTAAATTTTATAATTACAAAAAAATATGTATTCACACATATAGTGCTAATAAAAATAAACATGTAATTTCACATATAGAACATAAAAATAATAGTACCATAAAATATGTATCCACACATATAGTACTAATAACAAAAAATATGTATTCACACATATAGTGCTAATAAAAATAAATATGTAACTACACATATAGAATATAAAAATAATAGTACCAAAAAATATGTATCCACACATATAGTACTAATAAAAAAAATATGTATTCACACATATAGTGCTAATAAAAATAAATATGTAATTACACATATAGAACATAAGAGTAATAGTACCATAAAATATGTATTCACACATATAGTACGAATAAGTATAATAAAAAAAATAATTGTACCAAAAATGTATATAAATTGTTGTACTCATAAATAGTAGACATAAAAATAGTTAACCTAATCCAAATTAACCCTCGCTTAGATAAGCTTTGTTCTTTTTAATACAGCTAAACACCACATGTACTCATCTCAGCATCACCGTTTGCCGCTTTGCTGCAATTATGACATCATCGTGTACCATTGTTTCGTTCACCTAAGTTCTACCGCTGGCGCAAGGTTATCAAATTGCATCGTACGAATTCTTGCGCGCAGGGGTATTGTGTCACTGCCTTCACTTGTTTCTTTATGTGATTAAGAAATTGGTGTAGGTCAGTAGCGAGTGACTTTACTGAACTTGCAAATATGTTTGTAGATATATGTTTATACTTGCAGCTGGGAATTATAATTCTGCATGCAATGAGAATGCTGTAGGTATGTACGTATCTACATGTTTGCATTTCTTTATTGATGTATGAATTTTAGAATTCTGCGTAAAGCGAAATCGATTCAGAGATGCATGTATGTATGTATATACATGTTTAACTGATGCCAATGGATGCTCTGTATGTAACAGTTTTAATTGTATTATGGCCTAAGATGATATAAATTATTGTAAAATAAAGGAAAATATTATAATTATAGGGTAACCGATTTAAGGAAGCCTAATATAGAATGATACCTTAAGAATTAAAGTTTAATCTAGAATGATACCTTATGAATTAACTGTTAATCTGGAATGATATGTTAATATTTTTCAATTTATAATAAATCAATAATAATATTTTATATATGGAATTCTTTTTATTCAACTTCCCTACTAAGTCCAGAGCTCCTGAAGGTATTCTTTATCAATATTTGCCCAATACATCGAGCTCCTAATCGGGCGGTTGAGCGTTTTACCCAGAATGCTAGGATGGCTTGAGAAAAAATTACACGTGGGCTCGACCTTGACCCCTGACATCACCATTGAAACCGGAAGGGCGTCAGGTTCTTAACCTTCATCCGAAAGTGTGTCTTCGGTGATGGTCTCTTTCCATGTTGTGTTTGTCGTTTTTCTAAGCAAGTAGCTCTGCAGACTTTTTTTTTATTTTCCAGTGACCCCAGTGAATATGGAGATGGAGCAACCCCCAATAGTACGCGGATTGTCCTACTGAGCCTCGACGTACAGTTACCAGCGGATTAGCAGCAATTTAAGTAACAAAACATCTTGTTATTTCTATATGTCCCCGTTATTACGGGGCTGTGGAGTCTATAATTCCATGGATGTCCATACTTTCTGTGGCTTACTGGACCAAACCCACTCAATTAATATACATATATTCTCGATCAGAACACCAAATTAATTCTCACTGTGAACACGGAAAGGCATTTCTACAAACCGGAAATCGGACCATACATTATTATTTCTCCGATTCTACTACTGTTGAACGTGTATCGCCGCTGAATGGAGGAAACATTGATTATAACTAGTAGATTGTCTCTGTGAATTATATAAGGTAGACTAGATCAGTTTATTTTGATCATCACATTGTATCTCATTTCTTTTGTGTATTCATAATCAGCTTATGTATAAAACTTTTAGCTTTTAATGCATGGATTAAGTATTAGATATTCAATTCAATTTTGAACTTAGGTGTTCAAAATTCTATATTTTCATTCCTTGCGGTTTTGTTAATGTACTAAATTTTGATAACTGCAAGCGTAGCTCAATATTCAGTAGTTGTGAAGGTTAATTTAGAAAGATAATTTTGAGTACAAACACGCACCACTCAGCCACGTTCTAAGGTATTAATTAGGTATGCCGCACTAATATCCGTCAAGTTCCTTTTTCCACGTGTGAATACGGACACCAGTCATTTAATTCTAAAATGGGATTACAAAACGGACCTCCAGATTTCCTCCAATAGTACAAAAAGAAATGCGGAATAAATAAATAGATAACTAACATTAAAACAATTAATAAGCAATATTAAATAAATGAATAAATAAATAAATAACTAAATAAATAAAGGACCACTCCATAATTTAAAAACAAACAAACAAATTTGTGTTGTGACAAAGAAAGTAAAGAGAGCCGTAAAGAAATCGCCCCAGCAATTCGCTCAAGTAGTTATTGGCAAGCTATTCAAATGTCATAATCCGTTGCACCAGTATGTAAAAGAAGTGTGAATAAAAAAAATAAAAATAGAAAAATGGACAAACCATTAAAACAAACAAAAAAAAAGTTTCGTAAACTATATATATCCGAAAATACAAAAGATACCGAACGCAGCCATTCGCAGCGGAAGGAACAGTTTAGAAAGTTGGAGAGTAGGTGAAGAAAAGGAGATAGCGATACGGCGCGGGGGGTTTCAAGTCTCTCGGCGATCAGAGGACAAGAAAGAAGGTCGACAGCAGACACGGCAGATCGAGTAAAAGTAATTAAAAAAAAAAAAAAACGAAAAGTCTTAGACGAAAGTGGAAATTCTGGACTAACGAAACTAAAATAAAGAAACAATAAAACGAAAAACAAATTAAAGTAAGGGGTCTGGAGCCGGAATTAAGCGATTTTGTCTTTTGAGTTTTCTTTTAAAACACATGGAGAAGGGGGAACAGGCCAGGGAGGTTAATCAAAGTTAAGTACTTTTACGTTCAATAATTTATAATTAAGCAGTATTAAAATATTAAGCCTACTTAATCCGTACGCGGCTGGAGGGTGGTGTTATCGTATGGTGATAAATTAGAATTTTTTTTTTACCTTAAGGTATGAAGCAGAAAGGAAATTTTCTATTACTGTGGCATTGAAATTAAATTGTCTTCTTTAATTTACCTCTAAGTTTTTATACTAAAATTAGTGGTTAATAAACTTGATTTCATACCACTCGGCAGTGTTTAGGTATTTATAGGTTTCGTGGTTTACCCTGCCTACGCGAAAGACCACGTGGCGCCCAATTTTTATATTCCTTCTTAGAATACTTCCCGCACCCATCCCTGAGCCAGCGTATACCCACCTGAGGCGTGAGTGGTAACAGTATCTTTCTATATTTATTGGTAGGAGATCCATTTTCCCAGGAATGGCTGTAGCTATATCCTTAATAATGAAGTGAGCATCATATCCAGATAAATTGTGAAAAATGACTGGAACTATGGAGCAGTCTTGATACATGAGATTGCATGAATTGTGCGCTGGCCCTCGGTATTTTCCTATTAAAAGAAATTATGAAAAAATGAATTGAATTATGCTTCTTAGTATTACCTGTTAAGTGACAATGGTCCCGAATTTGTTCCTCATCGGCTGCAAACGTTTTTTCACATATATGGCAGCAAATACTTTCCATATGCGAACGCCGTTCCTCTTTAGTCAGGGGCTGCATTGGTCTGATATTCAGCTTTTCCTGTACAGCTACGGATGCAATCTTTTGCAATTCTAATGCAAACCATTGTTGGCAATTCTTGCCTCCCTACGCTCTGTAATATGAGAGCTTAGCATCATGTTTGCAGTGGAAATAGAATCCTATGCTGTGAACTTCATGTTCCTGGATTAGCTGTGTATTTTGATCGTTTGCCTGAATCGGCTTCAATATTGACTCAAGATCTGCATACACACAAAATGGTACTTCATTCTTATGTTTGTAATTTTTGTATTCTAGCCATTTCTTTTCTTCTGATGGAAACATAATTCTACAATCATTTTGTTTCTCGCATTCAGGAGTGTGGGATGCTAATTTTTCAGCAGAGTAAAAGTAGAGCAAACATCTATCACAAATATGCCTTCTACCACCACCATGTTTCGAAATTTGTTTCGATACAAGGCGCGAAAGATCTTTGATCCAGCAGAAATGACATCTGCCAGCATCATCATCGTCATCATCATCCATATGATCATCATCCTGGTCGTAGTCATCTTGTAGCATTAAGACATTTACATGTCGCTCCATCCTGTGTTTCGTAAGTCTAACTGGAACTGTGGTGAAGAAATGCTCTTTCTCTAGGATGAATACGTTTATTGATAAATCGTTGTGGTCCTCAAATTGCGTGATTTGCTTAAGTGTCATGGGAAATGTTATCCCAGTTAAATTAAGTACAGTGGAATAATGTGGATATGATGAGGTCCTATCAGAGCTGACAGTTGTAGGATATCGCGCTGATGTTACGGCCCATGCGAAGCATGCTTCATCATTATTCTTCAAATTAATGCAAGCTTTCTTTGATGCAATCTCCTTTGGTAGACGTATATACGAAGATCCTCGGAGCTGTTCAAACTTGTTGATGTGTACTGCTAGATGTATTATAGAGTGCAGTGCCCAGCCACTGTCTTTTTCCTGGAATTCTTCCAGCTGAGTGTTTATTGGATCCAAAATGTTTGATTTACACCACTCCTCTAAATCATCATCTGCACTAATTGCAGCAGCTCTCGCTTGGAAATATTTAATGTCTTTTATAATTTCATTGTCACCAGTTTCCTTAACAAATTCACCGCAAAACTTTGTAGAAACTTTAATATTAAAATAATGTTTTAATATAAATCACTTCTTCCTACGCGAGTAATTCCTCCACCTCGATGGGGAGTTCTCAATAGTGCTCTCAATGCTTTAATTTGCTCGAGACAACTCTCGAAATGTCGTTTCCTAGCACTCTTATTGAACTTCCGAAATGCAACTTGAAATTAATGCATGTTTCTAGTGCACTTTTTAACAATATAGTCTTTATTCACTGAATTTTTTAAACACTCCACCACATCTTTCCGCAAATTTTCAATTATTGAAGAACTTTTATTTTCTAACACCGAAGACATTTTATTTTTTATGTACTATCACGGAGACTCACTAAAGCTGACTGATGGCTCTTAAGAGTTTGCTTGGGTTTTTATAGCAACAGTTTTTAAATATGAATGATCCGGCTGCTGCACCTTTCGCCCATTTAACATAAGATCACTGCAAATATTCTAGAATGTTAGGACTCTGCTGGGGGGCTCCCATGTAGTAGTGAGGGAGTCTGTTTCATGGCTTGTGAAGTATTTTTGAGGGTTTTGCTCATACCAATCATGAAAGCTTTTATTTTAATTTACAATATTCTTATTAATACACCTCAGCTGCACACATACATATCCAACCAAAGATCTATACCCAAGATCAGTAAAGTGACCCCACCCCGCCGCTAAAGATCTCAGCCAACAAATTCAACAACAAGCCTGATAATTCCAGGCAACCATACAATACTCATAGTATATAAAGCAGCCAAGCAAGCTCCAAGCTGGCATGTATATGATCAAGTCCACCTCAAACATGTGTGCTAGAGAGAGAAAGATGTTTTGAGAGAGCGAGATGGTTTCAAAGTACGGTATTCACTAAAGATTCCTAATGTGTTAGAGCGAGACATATTACAGCACTCCACCTACTCATCCAAAACTAAATTAATATAATCATACCATCTTCTTTCATCAAAACTTTTAATTTAATCCACCCCAACCAACCTAATGCTTTCATGGCAAGATTTAAAAATAAGTAAATAACACTAACAACTCTCAACCATCGCCACGGTCTTCACCAAAGCTTCTATATCCTACTAGAATTATGTGATGCTAAATACCATCCAACAAAGCTTTTAACTTATAGTACCATGGTCTTCACTATTGCACTATTGATACAACACCATTTCGGATGATGATACTTTAGAGGACATAAATATGAAGCGGCATTGCTGATAAGGTTTTTACTGACTGGAAGACTTTCCAATAGACACAAAAAAAATCGTTCAACTTGTTTACTTTTCTCGGCTGTGCGAGTTTGTTTGATACAAAATTACCAGTCATGCCATTACACTTGAAGACTAAAAATTTTCTAACACGGCTGCATCTAAACAATTTTCATTACTCATCTAAGTCGCCACATCATCCTACATTAATATTATATCTCATCAAAGATTTTAATTTAACCAATGCTCAACTTAATGCTTACAAAAATAGCCTAGACTTGAATTATTAGTAATATGAATTACATCAGAAAAGGTATGATCACAAATACCACGAAAACCATAGCCCGTAGAGGATTTCTGATAAGACTTTTCAGTACACGCACACCCCTACACCGAAAATTTTCTAGGCTTTAATTTCCATTCTTACCATCCCAAGCAGCCGTGATCTCTTTTTAGATATCGAATATCATGATCACTCTTGTTTATAAAAGATACATACAGACCACAACTTACGTTATAGTTGTTGTTGATTTTTTTTATCAGCAAAAGAAATTTTCAATTATAAGTACTCATCTAAGACAACTTATCAGTAGTTGTTTTTTTCCAGCTAAAGAAATTGGGAATCGTTCAATTTGTTGACTTTACTCGGGTTTGCGCGAATTTTGTTTACATTATTCGTCTGCGATTTTGTTTACATTATTCAGCTGTACGAATTGTTTATGGAATGAATCAAACTAGAAGCATTGCATCTGAAGATCAAAAATTAGGCCATTTGTTATCTAAGCCAACATATCTACCTACGTTAGTTGTTGTTGTTGTTGCTTATTTAATAACATGGTGCGATACGGAATATCGTCTTGTAGAAAACCTTTTAGTATGGTGTAGTGTGTGTGCGTGTGTGGGTGTGTGTGGGTGTGCGTATATATATATATATATATATATATATATATATATATATATATATATATATATATATATATATATATATATATATATATATATATATATATATATATATATATATATGTGTGTGCGTGTGTGTGTGTGTGTGTGTGTGTGTGTGTGTGTGTGTGTGTGTGTGTGTGTGTGTGTGTGTGTGTGTGTGTGTGTGTGTGTGTGTGTGTGTGTGTGTGTGTGTGTGTGTGTGTGTGTGTGTGTGTGTGTGTGTGTGTGTGTGTGTGTGTGTGTGTGTGTGTGTGTGTGTGTGTGTGTGTGTGTGTGTGTGTGTGTGTGTGTGTGTGTGTGTGTGTGTGTGTGTGTGTGTGTGTGTGTGTGTGTGTGTGTGTGTGTGTGTGTGTGTGTGTGTGTGTGTGTGTGTGTGTGTGTGTGTGTGTGTGTGTGTGTGTGTGTGTGTGCCTGACTAGCCTCGCAAAAGTGTCTTGAATAGTGCAAGAAGTATGGTCAGATTTAACAGATTAATGTTCGCTGATTAGGTACAGGGAAATTAAGCGTAACAAATCAGATTCAACGTTATCTTTCAAATGCAGGAAACTATGTGCTGAAGTTCACTGGAAGCAGGGCAATCTGCAATATAAACAGTTGAGATAAGAACACACAGTATGATGCTCAAGGTCCCGAAATTCACAAGCACATCAGAAATAGTCTGAATTGGTTGGATGATGAGGTCGGAAGTTACATTTCAGCAAATGAAACTTCTACTAGGAAAAGGGGGAATGTAACAGACGTTGCCGTTACAAGCGAAATTCATCAGGGTATAGTACCTCCATTTAATTCTGTCTAGCCACAACATCAATCTCAAAGAATGTATGAAGAAAGCAAAATAAACGCTCCTAAAAGAAAAATTTATGTAAATGAGACTAAATCAAAATATAACATATAAAAAAAAGGAGAAAAATGTGTGAAAAGATAATTAAAGAAGTTAAATAATTATGCCAAGCACGGTCCACATACGCAGGGAGATCTAAGAAGCTTTTGATAATAATACTTCAAGAGATATCCATGCTCACATAGGCTCATGCTTACAGTATCCACAAATAAATATTTTAAACCTAAATGATTAAAAGAAAGAGAATAACATCGAAGCACAGAAGCAAAACCCTCGAGAATACTTCCCAAGCCATGAAACAGAAACCTATGTATATGTGTGCATTCGGAGTGCGTTCTCTAAAATCTTCTATATTGATGCTTATGGAAAAATGTCAAACATTGACTTTATATATGCTATAGAGCCTAAACTACTATCCATACAAGAAAATAGTCTTCTTGTAACTTACAGGTTGGATCCTTACCATCACAAAGGCTACACTTCCTATATACCTTACTTAACAAAATAATAAAATAGTTTTGATTACAAAGTAAACTCGCCATTTTACGCTCAATACCTTTCCAGCTGAGTGATAATTGCATGTGTGTATGTGCAGCCGGAGTCCGAATCAGTAGGCAGCTACATTCGATATCATCAGCCCACGGCATGCCATGAAGGCACAGCGACATTACAATGATTACTCAGCTGAGAATTTTTGTTTGAGAAATCGTAGTCATTTGGTTAAGATAAATTTTTTTAAATAATTTTGTTAGAAAAGATATGAAAATTTTATTACCGTTCGGAAGATAATAAAGCTAGCTTAAGATTATCAGAAAACCATTTTTCTGTATGAATAGTAGTTTAGGGCGGAGGAGCTATTCAAATCAAACTTTTGTCAGTTTTACATAAGAACACTGCAAATATTTTAGAATGTAAGGACTACGTTGGGCATCGCATGTGGTAGGGAGGTAGTCTGTTTCATGGCTTGTGAAGTATTCTCGAGGGTTTTGACAGAAGCCATGAGCGGTCCATGTGTAATGACCTCTGGTTCAGTATTAAATAGACAGTTCTCATACTGGTCGATCGAAATTCCGCGAGATATCAATAAATATCGTTGGCAATATCCATTCATGAATAAACTTTTCAGCTTTTATTTAAGCAAATTAACACTAAGCTAAAAAACTACACATTGATTAGCACTAGATAACACTTCAGCTATGGGTTGCTTCATTCAGGCCACGAAAATTAATCGCATTTTTATACACAACTTAAGGGAATATCTAAGCACTGTTCCGAATTGATATTAATAAACTAGAACTGTCACAAAGAATTGTCAGAAGAAATGCCAACTGAATCAGTGGTAATACATATCTTAGAATATAGAGAGTACAGGAAGTGTGATAAGCCAAATTTGGTGTAGACAAATTTTGGTTGTGTTAGTATCTGTTGCGGCTGTAGTGAACGCTCAGTACAGCCGTGTAGTAGAATCAATATAGAGAGCGGGGCAACAAGATATATGGTTGAAAATATTTCGTTTGCTCCCATGGAAAATGGCACTGTCACTACGCCAACATACTCAGGGAATTTCGCAGCTGACACAAACGTAAACAAATCTCGGTGGAGGAAGAATTTTTTTCGATATTTCATCGCTTTTGCTATGAATTTTTAATTAAATTTAATATACAAAGGTGTGTAAAGTACACAAAATAATATTTTATAACTGTACTTGCGTAAAAAATGATTTCCCACGTCGTTCCCTGGTGTTGTTGTGGCAATTTTTTACCGAACACTTCAATCTGAAATTACATAAACATCACTTAGATATTTATCACTATAATTTCAACTATTTGCTTTGTTTAGCACTATTTTTAAATATAATATCTTCCACTTTTCACAAGTTTTAAATTACATTAAAATTGTTACAAATTAGACAAACTTCGTTCGACAGCTAAACATAGATTTGTCTCTTTCTTCAATATAATTCTGACCTACTTCACCATACCTTGAAAAAATCCACGCTCATGCACACGAATTTTACGGGTATCAACACTTCCTGTGTTCTCTATATTCTAAGGGTAATATGCCAGATGTTATTTTGTAATCAATCTAAGGTACCCGAAAGTAGTAGATAGGCACATTATATGATTAACAGAGGCGTAGTAGCAGAATCGGATAAGTAGTTTAGCCAAGTAAGTAAGAAATTGTGAAAGGTAGAAGGAATTTGTAAGGGTTAACTAATAAGCACAATTTATGTAATTTAGACCTTAGTTTAAGAGTATTAGAGGAGAGTAAAAAAATTTGAAGAGGATGTATTCCGCTAGATGGCCAGCGACTAGGCGGCAGGTGTAAGCACAGCTTTAGGAAGTACTTACGTGTTAAACCACATGTTCAAGAATTCGAGATTTGAAAGGGGGAGTACCAAGCAAAAGACTTCCGGAGGACATTTTAAAAAAAATCAGAAAGTGAAAGTGACTTCTGGACGGCGCTAAATATTGTCAAGGAAAGGTTAAAGAAGAAATTATTAAAGCGTGAAGAAAAAGGAAGAAGTCAATTATTGTATTGTGTATGCCACAAGGACGGTGGAAGTTAAAAGTCTACAGATAGATAACAGTGAAGAAGAAAGGAAGAATCCAGAAATTGAGAAAGAGCCAGTTGTCCGCAGACAATAAAGAGTAAGAAAAAGAGGAAAAGTTACAGTTAGAAGAAAAGGATCAAGGAAGGGAAGCCCGGAATCCAGAATTCCCGAAATATCCCGCGTGCTCATAGCACGGAAAGTACGAAGGTATTAGCAGAAGCATCAAGAAGGAGATCAGGTCGACCTGTTACTACACTTGCAAGTCGTTGAGCGTTATTGGCCAAAACTCCAGTATTGTATAGTTACAGGATTTAGGGTAAGCTAGAGCATCGATTATCAGGTTTGTGAATTTATGATAGCATTAAAATGTCTTTGAAAACATTTTGAAAGTGTGAATTTTAATTCAAACCTTACTCCTCCGAACGAAATAAGAAGAACTAATTGTTATAGCACATCGATAAGGCAGGTTTTAGTGGAGATAACAATCAACACCTCATTGATAGATTCCACATAAACAAATCCGGCACAATCCATGAATAGGAAAGTAACTTGTCTTCGATAACAGTGCGCGAATCAAATGGAATTAGATTAACTAATCTGTACATTTAAATGAATCTTTAAAATAGAAAATTAGCAACATTATAATAGGTATCTTATTGTATAATTATAATCGTAATAACTTTAGCTAGGCAAAATTAGGAACGGCAACAAAAAATGCTCAAAATTCCAGTTGCTTTGCACAGCTGCTAGGGTCAATGTACTCATCTGACCTACGCACAGCTGGTAAGGTCAACGGACTTTTCTGTTGCTACCTACGCACAGCTGCTAAGATCAACGTACTTTGGTTACTATGCGCAATGTAAAATAATTTGTTGGAGCCGTGCGCAAGTCAGAGGCAATATAAGTCGCAGGCCAACTTGAATCTTTCTCTTTTCGCATCCAGCTTTCATAGATTGCGTAACATTTGGAATTCGAATTGGCTAGTGTAATAAAATATAATTAATAACTCCATTGGGTACCGACTGAGATAAAGATATTTATTCTGGGTCTCGACTGGAATAAAGTCTACTAATATACCAACTTTATTTTGGGTACCGACTGAGATAAAGATATTTATTCTGGGCCTCGACTGGAATAAGTTCTACTAACATAACTTTATCTTGAGAACCGACTGAGATAAAGATATTTATTCTGGGTCTCGACTGGAATAAAGTCTACTAACATAACAACTTTATCTTGGATACCGACTGAGATAAAGATATTTATTCTGGGTCTCGACTGGAATAGATTTTACTAACTCAATACCTTTATGTTGGTAGCGACTGAGATAAAGATAGTTATTCTGGGTAGCGACTAGAATAACACAGACTAACTCAAACATTTATCTTGGGTAGCGACTAGAATAACATTTACTAATCTCAAACCTTTATCTTGGGTCTCGACTGAGATAAAGATATTCATTCTGGGTACCGACTAGGATAAATACTACTAATACGCCTTTGCTTTCGGTCTCGACTAAAGCAAAGTATCTTGTTCCGGGAAACGACTAGAACAAGAATTCTACTAATAAAACTACGCCTTTGCTTTGGGTCTCGACTGAAGTAAAGTATCTTGTTCCGGGGAACGACTAGAACAAGATAATCACTCACTTTTTAATTACCAACGCCATAAAGTCGATTCCATAGTTTTATATTGGTGAGTACATTTTTTTGATTAATCATATATTATAGTTCATATTGATTATTATATTTATATTTATATATATATATATATATATTGCCATTGTTCAAAGTTTGTCTCTGCTTTGACAGGAGCTTAAAATTATTAACATAAGGGAAACTAGTAAGTAAGCGATTTTATTAAATCAATTGAAGTCTAGTTCTTAAGTGTCGTTATTGAAGTAATATAAGTGAAATTGAATTCTGTTAGTTTTTGTTCTAGTTGTAATTTTGTACATAACTTTTACGTGTGTGTCCAATAAACCACTGACTTTAAAATTATTCCCCGGCGTTCTTATTTACAATTCACATCCTTAATAATATTGTTTTTGAGTGTTCTCATTGGGCAGAACACTTCGAATAATTTATACATATGGATTACTTGAGTTTTGTGCCAGAGTGCCAATTGTTAATTTTTCTTTCGGAAAAGCTGCGAAGAAAACATTGATTAATTAAAGTTTCTTCGAATACTTTATCTGTATAGATTACCATATTTTGTGCCAGAGTGCCGATCATAAAACATGGATTAATTAAAATTTATGCGAATAATTTCTATATAGATTACCTGTGTTCTGTGCCAGAGTGCCGCTTATTAATTTTCCTTTCGGAAAAACTGTGAAGAAATATGGATTAATTAACGGTTCTTCGAATAATTTATACATGGATCGTGTCAGAGCGCGCCTATTAATTTTCCATTTCGAAAACTGCAAAGAAAATATGGAATTAGTAAAATTTTCTTCGGTTAAATTAATTTAAAATTAGATATAGATTACCAGAGTTTTGTGCTAGAGTGCCGATTATTGATTTTCCATTTCAGAAAACTGTAAAGAAATATAGATTAATTAACGTTTTTTTCGCATAATTTATACGTATGGATTACGTGAGTTTTGTGCCACAGTGCCGCTTATTAATTTTTCATTTCGTAAAAACTGTAAAGAAAATATGGAAGTATTAAAATTTTCTTCGATTAAATCAATTCAAACTTAAATATAGAGACCTGTGTTTTGTGCCAGAGTGCCGCTTATTAATTTCCATTGCGGAAATCTGTGAAGAAAATATGGATTAATTAACGTTTCTTCGAATAGGTTTAAGTTAGATTACCTGTGCTTTGTGCCAGAGTGCCGTTTCGTCAATTTTCCTTTCGACAAAAAAAATGTGAGAAAACAAAAAATTTCTGCGAATAATTTCTATATAGATTACCTGTGTTTTGTGCCAGAATGCCGCTTATTAATTTCCATTGCGGAAATCTGTGAAGAAAATATGGATTAATTGACGTTTCTTCGAATAGATTAAAGTTAGATTACCTGTGTTTTGTGCCAGAGGGCCGTTTCGTCAATTTTCCTTCCGAAAAAATCTGTGAAGAAAACAGGGATTAATTAAAATTTCTGCGAATAATTTCCATATAGATTACCTGTGTTCTGTACCAGAGTGCCGCTTATTAATTCCTTTCGGAAAAACTGTGAAGAAAATATGGATTAAGTAATGTTTCTTCGAATAATTTAAATACGGATTACCGGTATATTGTGCCAGAGTGCCGCTTATTAATTCTCCAAACAAAATTATTTCAACACGTACATTGCGAATGGATAAAACAAATATCACACTTAAAGTAATAAGGTAAGGTCACCGCGTGAAATATCTACCATTTTCCGGATTAAAGAAATTTCAATGAAACAATTATTTGTGAACAATATGTATGTAATTCACTGTTACTTCGTTTGAAAATGGACTTTTAGACATGATTCTGAATTATATCAATTTTTTTAAGTATGTTTTTTTCTTTGATTTTTTTTCGCAATTAGCGAAAGTGCGGACAACCATTTACAAGTGAGATATCTTACCACCGTCTAGTATTCGCATTTGAATTTTAAAAAAATCAACAGGAAGTTGACAACTGACTAGTGTCACATTTAAAGTGACTAACTTGATCTATAGTCATCAAGGTACATTGCACATTTTTTTTTTTAATTATCCCGCCTAATCTCAATTCTTGCCGTCCTTAATTAAATATCACGCTTAAAACCGACCAAATTGAAGGAATTTTCACTCACAGAAAATGTTAAATCTATATCAAAAGTTTTCTGTTTCAATTTTTGTTTTTTAAAAAAAAAAAACTAATAATTTTGTATATATTTTTGGCTATTTGTGCCTTTTTAATTTATCACAGAGGATGTCAAGGTTAATTGCGCGTTACAATAACTAAATAACTAGCCGAATCTACGAAATAGTTTATTTTATTTTAATTATGTCAATTTACAAAATACGATGTAACGTGAGAAAGAAACAAAATCGAACTGTCTTAAATAATAAAATTTCCACGCTTCCTTACATCATTGCAAAGCATGTATGATCTGCCGGTGTGGGATGTGCGTGTATGCGTGTCGATTGGTTGTATGCTAGTATGATTGCTGGCTGGCCACAGGACTCCCCTCCTAGACACATCGTCGAGGAAACGTTTTGGAAACTTAACTCGTCTTCCACTCTTCGTTACTCTTTCCGCTGCCGGTGGTTGAGCCGTGCTGCTACTCTTACTGTTGTACATTGGTTGTTCAACTGTAGTTGATGATGTTGAAGATGTGGCTGGGATATCATCTGTTAAGAAAGCTGGTTTCAACCTGTCCAGCGAAATTTTTTTAGGACGATCTCTGATTAGCAGTGTGTAGTATTTCTGATGTCGGTTGATGATCTGATAAGGGCCTTCGTATGGAGTTTCGAACGATGCCTTCAGTCTATCACATCGAACGAATGCGTACTTTGATTGCTGCAGATCTGGATGGATGAAGATTGAAGTTCGGTCTTTGTGTTGAACTGGAACTGGTCGTAATTTTGACATAGTTCGCTTAAGATTCTTGGTGAATTCGGTGTCATTTACTTGAATCTTTTGTTTGTTGAAAAATTCACCTGGCAACTTCAATTTCGTTCCGTAAACCATGTCTGCTGGAGTTATATCAGAGTCATTCTTGATTGTTGCTCTTAATCCTAGTAGGACAATTGGAAGGATGTCATACCCATTATCATTTTCGTGGCACTTTATCGCAGTTTTTAAGGTACGGTGCCATCTCTCAATAATTCCGTTTGCTTGTGGGTGGTATGGCGTTGTTTTGAGATGAGCTATTCCCATTAGCTTAGTAAGTTCTCGGAACACTGATGATTCGAATTGTCTTCCTAAGTCACTGGTTATCTTGAATGGTACGCCAAAGCGCGCTATCCAGTTGTTTATGAGCTCTCTTGCTACTGTCTCGGCGGTGATATTTTCTAGCGGTATTGCTTCTGTCCATCTAGTGTATCTGTCGATTATCGCCAAACAATATCTAAAATTGCGACATGTCGGTAGAGGTCCAATGATGTCAATGTTGATATGCTCAAATCTTTCTTTTTGACTGTCGTAATGTTGCAAAGGGCTCTTGATATGACGCTGTACTTTTGATCTTTGGCAGGGAAGGCAACATTTCACGATGTTTTTAATGTCCTTTTCCATTCCCGGCCATATGAATCTTTCCTTTACTAGTTTAACTGTAGAATCAAGTCCTGGATGTGAAAGATTATGCAGTAGGTGCGTGACCTTTTGACGATACATAGGGGGTATATACGGTCGGATGTTCTTCTGAGATGTATCACAGTTCACGAATTTGTCGGAATCGTTTATCGGTAACAGCTTGAGCAGCAATGAAGATTTGCTGGGCGAATTCAAAATTTGTTGAAGCGCTGAGTCCTTACGTTGCTCTCAGCTAAGGTCCCCGTAATCAACTGTTGATGCAGAAAGACTTTGAATTCTGGACAACCAATCTGCTACATTGTTTTTATCACCTGCGATGTGGCGGATGTCTGTTGTAAACTGACTGATGAAGTCAAGTTGTCTCATCAGCCGTGGTGACGCCTTTTCCAAGTTCTGTTGAAATGCAAATGTGATTGGTTTATGGTCTGTTACTATGATGAAGTATCTTCCTTCAAGAGAATGTCTGAAAAATCTTATGGCTTGGTAGATGGCTGTTAATTCGCGGTCGTAAGTACTATAGTTGAGCTGTGCCTTTGTCAGTTTCTTGGAATAGAATCCTAACGGCAGTAGTTTACCGTCAATGACTTGTTGTAAGACGGCTCCAACTGCAAAGTCAGAAGCATCTGCTTGCAGTGTGAGTTGAGCTTCTGGTGCTGGATAATGCAATATCGTTGCGTTAACCAATTGAGATTTGCAGTCATTGAAAGCTTGAACTGCCTCTCCATCCCATGTGATGGGCGTGTTGTCATTCTTCTTATTACCCTTGATGAGCTTATGAAGTATATGCTGATACTGTGATGCATTGGAGAGAAACGGTCGGTAGAAATTCAGCATTCCCAAAAATCTCTTGAGGTTCTTAACTACGGTTGGTTGTTTGAAATCTCGAATAACTTGTACTTTTTCTTTGCTGGGAAAAATACCTTCACCGTTGACTACATGTCCTAAGAAGGTAATTTCTTCTTTGCTAAATTCACACTTCGACACGTTTATTGTGAGATTGTTCTCTCGAAGTTTTTGAAAGATGCTGTGAACGTCTTCTCTGTGTTGTTCGTACGTTTCAGATGCTATACAAATGTCATCGAGATATGCAAATGAGCAATGTGCGTCGTCACGAAGTACTTGATTGATGTGACGTTGAAATGTTTGTGCAGCGCTGCGAAGACCGAAAGTCATGTAATTAAATTCGAACAATCCGAATGGAGTTGTTATCGCTGTTTTTGGTATATCTTCCTTCTAAACGGGTATTTGATGATACGCCTTTGTCAAGTCAATCTTGGAAAGATACTTCTTGCCACGTAACATTCCACTGAAGTCCTTTAAGAAGGGAATCGGATATCTGTCAGGAACTGTGCTCGCATTTAGTGCTCTGTAGCCGCCACAACACCTCCACTCTCCATCAGCTTTTTTGACCATGTGAAGTGGGCTGGCCCATTCACTTTTTGACTCTCTGCAAATACCTGCGTTCACCAGGTACTGAAATTCTCTTCGAGCAGCGGCAAGCTTGTCTGGTGGAAGACGTCTCGGACGTGAGAATACTGGCGGCCCATTTGTCACAATGTGATGAGCAGTATCAGCTAACGTGGGCTTTTTCTCCACGTTGAATTGTGTCACATCATTAAATTCTTTTAGGACGTCAGCGAAAGGATCATCTGCCCGAAAAGTAGAAATGTTTGAAGAAACTTGTTCGCTTCTTTGTGCTCCGGCCTCTAGTAATGTCTTGTTATCGACTAGTCTGCATCTCTTTAAGTCAATAAGTAAATCGTAATGCATGAGAAAGTCAGCGCCCAGTATTGGAGATTGGACATCCGCAAGAATGAATTTCCATGTGAAATTTCTTCGTAGACCCAGATCCAGCGTTAAAAGTTTTTCTCCATACGTACGGATTTCACTACCATTTGCTGCATACAGATGAACTGCAGATGCTTGTCGAATGCTGTTTTTGTGATTGAATGGTAGAACGGAAACATCAGCACCTGAGTCAGCAAGGAACTTGAATTTTGTTGACCTATCTTGGATGTAGAGGCGAGCTATTGTGAGTTTGGAGCTGCTTTGCTCGCTGGGAGGCAGCTTCCCTATTAGTTTTTTGCCTTTGCTGAACATGGAGACTTGCATTTTCTTGCATTGTCACCAAACGTGTTGTGGTACCAGCACTTCGAAGCATCCTGAATACTTTTTGAGTGGTCACGACGACTGCTCTTACTACGAAAACGATTTTTACCACGATATGGAGATCGTCTGTGGTCATGACCATTGTTGCTTTCGAGCAATTGGTTAAGTTGTCGGCTTAGCTGATTGACTTGGTCTTCAAGAGAATTGGTGGTAACTGAAGCGATCATGTTTTTGCCTGTTACCTCAATGATGCGGTCAGTCTGTCCGTTTGTCTGTCCGTTTTTGCGCACGATAACTCGAGAACGCGAATACCTAGAGTGCTGAAATTTTGTACACGAACTTTTAAAAAAAAAAGTAAAATTATGTTCGAAAATGAGACAAATCGGGCAAATCCTTCATGGGGTTGCCATACACAAATTTTGCTTTCCATTATATATTTGGACACTGCCTGAGAACGCGTTGACGTAGAGAGCTGAAATTTGGTACTTGGTGTTTCCATTGTACTAGCAAATAAAATTTCAAAATAAATACGAAATCCTATAAAATTGGATATAATCATTTTTTCTGTCCGACAAACCGTCCTAGAAATATATGCGAAAAACCACTTCAAAAATCAAACTTGCACAGGAGGGTGACAATAAGAAATTCCATAAGGGCATTCATCTAGGGTATCATAAGAATTGGTCTTAGACCAATTTTAGCTTTTTTACTTGTTTTATCATACATTGAGTTCACTCCTCGTTGTAATTTTCTTCAGTGTTTCAAATTGTTGTTAGACGAACTAAGAATTATTCAGCTCAAGCAAATTAGCCACAAACATAACACAAACCGTTTAGCTCGAGTTTCCCATTATATATGCCTGCCCAAAATGGTAAACCCACAAGGCAATGGCGGTGTAGGTAGACCTGCTGTTCCTGTTGTACAGGGTGTACTCCCACGTCCTGCACCTCCACTTCGTGCAATAAGCAGACTCTCCACGAGTGAGGCGCGAAAACTCATACCTGAGTATGACGGCAATACCGAGGAGCTGCACAGATTTTTGGCCCAAACTGCTGCAGACCGACTGTTGTATCTCAGCCTGTTAAAAACAGAGCTGACGGGTCCTGCCTATGACCTATTCAAGTATACGGATTATCCTACTTGGGCAAATCTGAAAGCAGTCCCAGTCAAGTCCCAGTTTTACGAGTATCGCCCGCGAATAGCTATACAGGGTTAACTGTTACGCTTAAAACAAGCTCCAAGAGAAAATGTATAAACAGTTGGCAGATTTAATAATGCAACTTTAAATGAAGCTCCACAGTTAGAGTCCAGATAGTTTCTACTTAACGAAAACGTGCAAAATGCTATCAGGGTATTCGAAGATGCCATTACAAATGACCAATTAAAAGTCATAATTAAAGCCCGTTCAGAAACTAGACTGCGAATACTAATCACCTTCGCTATAGAGCACGATCAGAGAATAGAGGAGGCACAACAAACAAAGTTATCACCTGCGACATCTGTGGAAAGAGGGGCCATCGCAAAGAAAGTTGTTTTAAACGGAAACAACTTCCCCCATTTCCTACTTTTTCAAATGTAAAAAATGAAGCTCACCGAATAATTTGTGGTTATTGCTACAAGGCAAAGCATCACACCCATGAGTGTAGAAAAAAGATGTATGATGAACGTTTTTCATGAAGCACGCAACATGGCCAAGGAACATCATCACAACCACCTTCAAGGTCCTTTACGCAGAGGCAAGCTCAACCAGATCAACCATGATAATTTCGTCAAGATAGGTGACCAACTCCTATTAATGATTTGACGGAAACGAATTTCTGCGGGAAGAATTAGACGGCGAAACTTCTGCCAAACTATCTCTCAGGCCGTAATTCATCAGCAGCCGCTGAATTAGTAACCTCAAAAATAAGATTACCTATAAGTTTAGAGCATAGCACTCTTCTAATTACGTTACCTCTAAACATATCTACCAAACCCAGTACTACTTTCATAATAGATACTGGAGCTGAAATTAGTCCTCACAAATCAGAGTCAACTCATGATTTAGCCCTCGTATATGAAGACGAGTGCTGTACAATTTCGAAGCTTGCCGGAGCTTATAGACCCACCATTGGCATAATTTATGGCCAACTAAACCTAATTGCTCAGAAAAATATAAACTGTTAATGATTCAATCAGTAGACATGAACAGGAAGTAATATGAAAATCGAATCAAAAGAAAATAAAATAATTAGAAGTGTAGACAAATCAATAGAAAATGGAAGTATGATAACAATAAAGAAGTGGATGAAATCATTAAAAATGAAAACATAAATAATGAAGATAATACAGGAATCACGGAGGTATTTTTAAAGAGAATAAAATTCAGAACATAAAAGAAAACAAGAAAAAAAAAAATAAAATAATTTGAAAAAGGAACCAAGAGAATTTCAAAAAGAAATACAAAACTTGGAACACATATCAAGTAATCATATTGACTTGGACGACGCTATGACTGCGGTTCAAGCCATATCATTACACGTGCTAGAGAATTAGGTACACGACACTACGACTGTGGCCTAACTTAATCTAGTTGATGTCACAGCAATTTAGGTACACGACGCTACGACTGTGGCCTAAATACAGCTGACTTGAGCAATATGAGTATCCAAGGTAATCCCTTACAAAAGGAAGAACCAGAAAAGTCTGGTGAATTAAATAAAGAAAATCCAACTCTAATCTTTATACAAATTCCATATTACCTCTTTCTACTGATAATAAAACATTCAAAACTATATTTGGAGAATGCTATTAACCTAACTTCCAGTGTGAATCACACACACGAAGATAAAAATCTTAAGTTATCAAACCAAAGTAATCTGCTAAAAGCGCCAGTATGCAACGAGCCTAGAACGACACCTAATGAAACTACATACATATGTACATACCTACATTGCATAGCAAGATAAACAAATCATTGCATGCATGTTCATACATACCTGCGGTACATTATACCATTATACCTAAAGAATGGCGCGTGCACACATATTATTACTGACTTACAGCAATTATTTCCGCATATAAAACAAGTGGAAAAAGAAAAAGATGTAATACCCCGGCACGCAAGAAATCCCACATTGTAATATGACGACCTTGCGCCGGCCGGAGGTAAAGCAAATGTATGTATGTAGGCGACCAAATTGATGGTTCACGATGAATGACGTGAAGTAGTAATGACCAGCTGCAAGCATTTAGCAAAATTTATATTTATGTACATATGTACGTATAGGAACAAAGTACCAACGTTTAAGGAAAATAATATTTATGGATGAAAAACTGATAATGGCCAGCTGTAGATATTGAGCAAAGTGCAATTTATACATATGTATATGTATACGGCGAGCGCTGCGAGGAAATAAATTAAGAGTTTTAGCTTTACTTCCGTAGCAGTTAAGGTTAAATTTTAGTATAAATATTATAACGTTTTAATTAAAATCACAGTTCCAATAGTAACGCACAAGAAACACATCAAGTTGTTTTTCTAGGAGCAAGGCTGTTCAGCTATTCCACTACATCACACTAGGACCAAAGCTACATTAGCTACTCCAGTACACTAAACATAGGCGCAAAGTTACATTAGCTACTCCACTACACTAAACATAGCAGCAAAGCTACATTAGCTACTTCACTACACCACACCATGGAGCAAAGCTACATTAGCTACTCCGATCAATCAACGTACCTACAACCAACGTATCGTCATAAACAAGAGCGAGTAAGCTATTTCTAACAGTCAGATCAACAAATAAGGTGCTTGTATGAGAGTACTTGGCTATAGTTTGATAGCAAGTACCTACTTCATAAATTCAAAACAAGTTTCCTCGCAAAGAAACAGTAACATTTGGCGCAGCCGGTAGGATCAAGGAAGTTAGTTCAAACTACAAATACTTGAAAAGCCTTGATCCGCGAACCTACGAGTGCATACAAAGATCTAACTGTTGAATCTGACCTCAGAAATACCACAATAGGGCGCTTCTAACCGAGCCAACACACGGAAGAAGCCCCAAATTGCAGTACGACTTCCCTGGACAAAATAATCGAAGAAATATATATAAATATGTACATATATAGCTAATCCAAGCTAACGCCACCGAACGTAAACATTTTTAAGTAAGTTTCCATAAAAAATTGTTAAAAAGAGGCAAACAATTATTAACGAAATCACTTGAAACAGTGTTAAAGATATATTATACTATATCTAAGGCATTTTAAAAAAGAAATTCGTTGATTCTTCACACATTCTTTTCATTCCTAGCTAAGTAGCTTTTATTAACTATAAGTGATAAAACAGGGCAGATCTCACACATTAATGCAAATTTCTTTGTTTTTAAAACAAAAGTCGATAAGCTACTTATTCTTTTTCTTCCGTACTTCTCTCTCTCACACTTATTCGTGGAAACTTAAAGTTTTGGCTTTCATGCCTAAACCTGACCGAAGCTCTTCATGCTCCAATTTTGAGACGGCAATAAGACCATTGTCATTTGATAACACTAGCCCTCCAGGGAGCCCTTCATATAACCCAATAGTAGAGCAAAATTCCCCCCAAAGTAGACCATCCATAAACTGGTATCGCGAGCATCGTCAGGCAAACGTTTCAGAAGGCATAGTTTGCTTAACTTCCTGGTAAGAAACAATAGCTTAAACGGTTTAATAACAGATTTAATCATGCCTGATTCAGAACCAGGCACGCCAGATATTATCCAGACAGAGCAGCCAAACAAAATAAAAAAAATGCCAGTAAATTATGAAAAGGTGGTTAAACTAACAGCACAAATGGTGCCCTTATTCTCTGGGGAATTTAGCCCCACATCCTCACAGAGTTACAAACTTTTATAGGCTGTTGTAAGCAAGTACAGCAATCTCTAGAAGCGCAAGAAAAAGTGCTCTACAAATCGGGAACAACGAATAAATCACATACAGAATATGTGCGATTTTTGTGGCCGAAGAAGCCATACGGTGTCCACTTGCCAGCAGAAACAACGATGGGAGGCAACACATTCGGGAATCGGCACACTGTCGACCGAAAAATCCCCGGCTCGTCATTAAATAGAACTGTGCAAATTACTTCAGGGTCTTCTCAAAAAACAAAGCAACAAACTAGAGAAAATGTACCAGTGGTAGACTTACCACTGGACATAAGCAAAAACACAGCCGTTCGGCTGATAGTAGACACTGGGGCTGAAGTAAGCCTTATAAAACAGGAAGCACTAGATTCGCCGGAACGGATAGAAAAAGGACAAAAGTCACTCTGAAAACTCCATTTGGAGAAGGAGAAACATTGGGTAACTGCCAAGGCAACTTTTTATTAAGCCGCAGTATCCCGTGCAATCTACAGGTTGTAGAAAATAACGCCCAAATCTCGCATGATGGGCTATTTAGGTAACGATTTTCTTGCAAGAAATTGCAATATTGAAGGGCCTAACAGATTACTTCGATTTTTTCTTCGCGCGGAAATCAATCCTATCGAATTCACGGTACCTCTCGAAACATCCATAGAAGATGGAGAGGATATACCAAAGGATCAAATAGTGGAGGAATCTGTATCTACTACCGTTTCACGGGCACCCAAGAACAAAAATTGCTTATTTTCAATGGAAGACATTTCAAGTACTTTGAATGAAGATGAAGGTAGGCAATATGAAGTAGAACTTCATCGATCTAATAGAATACCCCCTCGATCTCAAATCATACTGATCATACCATTACAAATGGACCAGGAAATGATCTGTTTGTCTCAGGAGATTCAAGAAGGAGTATTTGTCGCAAATTGCCTAGTTAGTCCTCATAGAAACTTCATACCGTTATCTGTCCTGAATGTCAACACAGAACCAGAATTCCTAACTAGATTAAAACTTACTCTAGTTCCAGTTAATCATTATAACATTAGGTCTCTCCAGTTACCTTTGGACGAAATAAATTCCCAAAGTTCTCAGAAAGAAGGTGGTCCACCTTCCCCTCATGCACATAGCAAGAAGCCCAATAACTTGCTAAATACGAATAATTTCAACTCCAATCCACATTCAATAAACGTAAACCACACTTCAAATTACAGTCAAGATAGGCTAGTGGCTTTACGTAAAGAATTACTGTTGGATAGAAATCTAAATCAAGAAGAAGAAAATTCAATTCTCGAGCAATGCTAGAAATACAATGACTTTCTCTACCTAAAGGGAGACAAACTAACGTGCACAAATACAATAAAACATACTATACCCATAGTACAAAACCAACCCCCCATAAATCAAAACATGTATAGACTCCCAGAAACGCATCGGGCAGTCATAAATGAACAAATCAAAGAAACGTTGGAGAATGACATAATTCAACTAAGTAAAAGCCCGTGGAACTCTCCGTTGCTTGTAGTCCCCAAGAAAGCTGGACCTGACGGCAATAAACGCTGGCGAGTAGTAGTAGATTTCCGTAAAATTAACGAGAAATCTATAGGAGATGCTTTTCCATTACCCAAGATAGAAGATATACTGGATCAACTTGGGCATTCGCGATATTTTACTATGCTTGACCTTGCAAGCGGATATCATCAAGTACTTGTTGATCCAAGGGATAGACCCAAAACTGCGTTCAGTACCGCATATGGGCACTATGAATTTAAGAGAATGCCATCTGGGCTGAAAGGCGCGCCTGCGACCTTCCAGCGTTTAATGAATTATATTCTAACGGGGCTCCAAGGCTTAGAATGCTTTGTCTATCTCGATGATATTGTAATATATGGAACAAATTTGCAAGATCACAACGAGAAATTTACTAAAGTATTCGACAGACTTAGAGCCCATAACCTTAAATTACAACCTGAAAAGTGCCAGTTCCTTCGCAGAGAAGTGATTTATCTTGGACACAAGTGTTCAAACGAAGAAGCACTTCCAGATCCCAACAAAACAAGTTGTGTCCAAGACTTTCCTCAACCACGGACCGTTAGACAAACCCAATCGTTCCTTTGGTTGGCTAACTACTACCGCAAGTTCATTCCAAACTTTTAAAAAATAGTCCCCTAACAAATCTTTTACGCAAAGATGTTAAATTTACTTGGACACAAAAGTGCCAAGACTCTTTCGACGAAATTAAAAGGTCGTTGTAAATCCTCCCCTTCCCACATATCGTGATTTTACTGAACCCTTCAATTTGACAACAAATGCTAGCAAGGAGGCATTGTGAGCTGTCTTATCCCAAGGGAAAACAGGCGAAGACAAGCCAATAGCATATGTAAGTAGAAGTATAAATAAGGCGGAACAAAAATACTCCACAATAGAAAAAGAGTTACTCGCTATTGTATGGGCCGCCAGGAAGTTCAGGTGTTATTTGCAGGGCAGAAATTTCACGGTCTACACCGACCACAAACCCCTTAAATGCGTATTCAATGTGAAAGACCCAACATCAAGATTAGTCAGGTTTCATCACAAACTCTCGGAATTTGACTACAAAATTGAATATAAGCCTGGAAAATATAATACTAATGCAGACGCGCTTAGTCGAATACCTACCCAAATAAACCAGACAAATCCCAATTCGTTCATTGTGGAAGCTCAGGTATATCACCGAGCCGATTCCGATATAGACGAAAATAAGTTTAGTTCTCCGCCACCTTCAAAATTTAAACAAACACATTGTCATGTAGTTACACGAGCTCAAGCAAGGGAGACAGAAATGGAAGGCATAGTTTAGAAAACTCCCCATAAAATTCAAAAGAATTCTCAGAACTTCATAAAAGACTCAGTTGAAATTGGCTCAACTGAGAACAGCCAATTTGAAAACGTTGCATCTGAACGCAGCAAATTTCCTACAAAAAGTAATCTTATAGATTCCCAGGTTAAATTGCCGGAAACTATCACGGACCCGGAGGAAATCCAAATAATTTTAAAGGACTACCACGATTCTGCATTCGGTGGTCACCAAGGTGTAGTCAAAACCTATAAAAGAATAAAAAGGAAGTATAACTGGAGAAACATGCTCAGCTCGGTTAGAAAATATGCCCGCAATTGCTCTAAATGCCAGAAAATGAAGGCTAGCCCAGAGTATTGTATGCCAATGGTCATAACGGATACTGCCCTAATGCCACTCGAAAAAGTATATCTGGACATCGTAGGTCCTCTTGAGGAAACGCACTCAGGAAACAAATATATTTTGATTTTTCGAGGCAATCTTTCGAAATTCGTAGATTGTTACGCCGTACCGAATGGCGAAGCAGAAACGGTAGCAGGAATATCTTTCGACGAGATAATTTTTCATTACCGTATTCCTAAAAAGGTAGTAACGGTTCAAGGCTCCAACTTCTTAAGCGATCTCTTCAAACTAGTTTGTAAGCTCTTAAAAATTAAGAAACTGCAAACATCCGTTTATCATCCACAATCCAACGGTGCACTTGAACGAACCCACAGACCACTAGTAGAGTATTTAAGAGCTATTGTATCCGAAAATCCAAAGCCTTGGGATCGATTCCTGAGAACTGTGGCTTTTGTATATAATAATAGCCCACATGAAGGCACTAAGCTCACTCCAATGGACTGTCTGTTTGGATTTACAGCGGATGTACCTTCAAATCTAAGAAGAGAGCCAGAGCCAATGTACAATCACGAAAGTTACTACCATATTCTTAGGTACAAATTACAGAAAACCTACGCTATCGCCAGAAAATATTTACTTAACGCTAAGGAAAAGTCAAAACTACACTACGATAAACACTCAAGACCAGTAACTTTCCAACCAGGTGATAAAGTATTATTGAAGAATCAAGCTAAGAAACACAAGTTGTCCCAGATATGGCTAGGTCCATATCTAGTGATAAAAGCTTTCACTCCTGTTAATACTATTATTTAAATCGGCAGACGAAGAGTAACAGTACATAACAACAAGTTAAAACCATTCCACGAATAATTGTTAACCTTTTAAAGAAAGAGAAGAGAATACATTCCACCTCAACATACCATATCAGGTGATTAAAGCTCGCAATTCAGTGAATTCTGAAAACCAATAATAATCCAATAATAGATCAAAAACCTTCTATGAATGAAAGTCTAGAATAAAACATATAATTCCCGAGTCATGGCAGGACTATTACATCAGCATTGCTCCTAAAAAATGCTACTAATATCCAACACAAACGGTTAAATAAAAAAAAAACGCAGCAAAGAATAACAAGATGTTTTGTGGAATAATTTCTTTTATTTTATTAATTATTTATTTATTTTTTCATATATTTTTCTTCCTCTTTAAGGCATTGATCTCTTTCAATTTATCCTTGGCCAGTCCTTCGTATTTTAAACGCTCCTCCGATGTTATGGCTAGGCTAGCCCTCAGCCTGAAATAATGCAAATCCCGGTCTAACCGAGCACGCTTGCCTCCTCTAGTCGCTTTAGATTTTTGTACATCAACACGCTGGTTGTCGCCGTTCGTTCCCACTCTTAACCGGTATTCCTCGAGCGTCAGTCTTCCCGGACCAGGAATATAATCAGGTGCTGTTTGTGAAGTCCCCGGTAAAGCTTTTGGGACGTAGGGCTCAATCGGCCTGTCCACTGGATATAACGTTAAATTTTCCACATCCCTCTCAGGGCAGGTAATCGATAGGGCCTTAGCCATTAACTTGTCAAACGCTTCACTGATTTTCTGAGACATGACTACAGAAGAAATTAAATCAAACACTACTCGTAGAAATTACACGATAATAATGCACGACACTGAATCAGGTTACACGATATTTATACATAAAAACCGCTTATCTAGTAAATCACTGTATAATTCCGGTCAACCAAATAATTTCAGAAGCCAATCATTTCAACACAAAATGCAAGTCATAACAAAATTGTAAGAATAAACGAAATTGCAAGTCATGGCGCAATTGCACTTACAAGTGAGGAATGAGCTTGCCCGAATTAGTGTGACCCCGATTACATATTCAATTAAAAAAAAAAAAAACTCACAAAATCAATAATTAAAAAAAATTAGAAAACAACCTTATTTAGTAAACCGCTTATTAACTATTTTTACCAACTCTCCTCTTCCCAGATATGGCAATAATCTTCATGAGTGCCTTCTTATCCATGCTATCCACCGCGGCGGACGCCTACGAGATCCAGAACTTGAACAACACGGGAATAATGTTCGAAGAACTTGGAAAGCTGTTGTTATTTCACGATACGTGGAATCTGTTCACACAAATAAACTTTAGCGATTTAGAAGCAGAAACCACATTGATAGAACATACCGGGTTTCTCATAAATCGACTATGCGAGGTACATAACGCCACCACTAGCGCATGCACAGAACAAAACGCATACATACATAGTCTGATAGGATCCACAAAAAAGAGAACTACAACCATCAAGGAAATGGTTAACATGCGACATCGAAGGTCCTTGTTCGATGGAATAGGTAGTGGCCTACACTATCTTTTTGGAACAATGGATGCAAAGAATGAGAAACAAATATATAGCAAGATTGCAAGTTTGGAAACAGATACACAGACGCTCCTAGAGTTAGAAAAAAATCAAATAACCCTGTTCGAATCCTCATTCGAGAAAATGAGGAAACCTATTATTCATCTAGAGACCAACCAAAAGGAATTAACAAAAACCATGAATGATCTGCTTGACATGGTCAATGGAGAAAGAAGTAAGCACGCGACAACGAATTCAAGAGGTGATAGCTACAATTAGTTTACAGGTGTTAGACATAGAATTAAGACAACAGACGTTTATACAAATATTGACCTCTCTAAAAAACAACCAAGTGCATCCCCTATTAATACCCCCATCTACTTTATTAGAAACCTATTACAAAGCTCACCCGAAATAAACCAACAGATTTCAAGATCTGGCTCTCCTAACTCAAACGCTGGTGGTAAAATCTCGAATGCTAAATGAGCTTTTAGTAATTAGAATTACATTCCCATTTCGCCACCTTTTAAACTTCAACAGATCCATTTACTACCCTTCCAAACTCCCAATAATCACCATCTAGTTCTGGATATAAGACACACTTACATTGCAAGTCATATACCAACACAAAAATTCGTAATGTTCAAGAAATCCGAGTTTCGAGTGTACAAAAATCTTTCGAATAGCCTAAATGAAAGCACTTACATTGGACCACTACTAAACTCAATTCTTCAAGGGCATTATGTGAGCGAATGTCCAATAAACTTTCTATTCAATCCGTACAACGAATCAGGTAACTGCGAAAACCTAGCGCAAACACAAGCTCCACAATTATTAATAAAATTGACCAGACGAAATTCCTGGCTCTTTTCATTTCAAACAACACAAAAAATCACAATTGCCTGCTGGAAAACTCTCCATAGCTCCAACCTCTTTGGCATTGTAATATTGAATGAACCTTGCCATTTCCAAATAAGTGATCAAACTATATATTTCGAAGATGAATATCATCAGGATATTAAAATCACGCAGCCAGAATACCCTCATCCCATAAATTCCAATCTAACTGAAACCATTCAGAACTTCATCCAAAATGTTAACAACACCGTAAAGAAACATATTATTATGATAAGAACAGAAGATGGCAATCATATTCTGAATGAGAATTCTTACTCTTTAGATCAATTAGAAGAAGAAATAAAAACACTGGAAAAACAGAGAAAAGAGCGAACTGAATCACAAATGGTTCAAGTAAGCTCCCTATCTCTGAGTTCATTGGTAATTTTATTACTCAGCATAATTGGTATACTGAAGTTATGTAAGACTATAAAGAACAAGAAAAAGAAAAGCATAGTGGAAATACCCAATGTGGTAATCGTCCGTAATCCAAAGTCTCAGTTAGATGCTGAGGCACCTCTACAACGTAAAGTAGAAATTCCGGGTAAATTAAATACCAAATGCAAAGAAGATGTCAAATCTGATCTTCATATTCCAACCCAGGAAAAGATATCGATAAACAAACTGAAACAAACTTCCAATCAGAGATCACCAAAGCTCACAAGTCGAGAGTAAAACCCCTAGCTAACCCACCAGAAGTGGCGGCGACAAATAAAGAACGCACGGTTTCTCATACCATTCATTCAGAATCAAAAGATTCAAGTAAACCACAAACTATCCCGCCCCCACAGGCAAATAAGAGGCATCACCCCAACTCCCACCATCTATAACCCATCCCGATTCATGTACACGCCCCCGCAATTTGCAAGTAGTTTGTTTAGTTACTCATCAAATCCAAGATAACCAAACTTAGTAAAAAGATCTGTCTTGTTTAAGATATAAATATTAACAGAACAAGTAAAAAAGCTAGAATTGGTCTAAGACCAATTCTTATGATACCCTAGATGAATGCCCGTATTAAATTTCGTATGGTCACCGATCTATTCAAGTTTGATTTTGAAGTTGTTTTTCGCGTATATTTCTAGAACGGTTTGTCGCACAGAAATAATGATTATAATCAATTTTATAGGATTTCGTATTCTGCAGAGGTTTTTAATTTTACTTTTTTTTTTAAAGTCCATGTACAAAATTTCAGCTCTCTAAGTATACGCGTTCTCGAGTTATAGTGCGCACGGACGGACGGACGGACGGACGGACGGACAGACGGACATGCAAAAATCAAAATAACTTTTAATATTATGAATGTGTGTCCGATCCATTTTGCTCTACCATCATTATTTCGAGGTGTTACAAACGGAATGACAAACTTAGTATACCCCTTAGATTTCATCTAGGGTATAAAAACAAAATAAAACGAAGAGAGAGAAATATGTATATACACATATATAGATTAGGGTAAGCAAATAAAATTGTAAACATATGTATACACACATATCATATTGCAAATGCATAAAAAATTAAAATGGTAATGAAAACATATGTACACACGCATATATTACAATAAATGCATTAAAAAATTAAAAGTATAAGGAAAACATATGCACACACATATCTTATTGCAAATGCATAAAAAATTAATATGGTAATGAAAACATATGTACACACGCATATATTACAATACGTGCATCAAAAAATTGAAATTATAATGTAAACATACGTATGTACAGATATATGCGGCAACAAATTAAAATTGTAATGAGAACATATGTATACACATCAGTGGCGATTCGTGGGATTCAGAAGAAGGGAAGCAATACATTTTATGTAAATTATAGCTCCGCTTTTCAGACTATTTCATTGCTACTATAAGTAATTATATATGTATCAAAGTCAATGATGTCAATAACACACAATATAAATATACATATTTAGTCTTGCTCTTGAAAGAGAAGGAAGCCATTATCATCGTTAAATAAATCAGCGATGCAATCATATCTTTCATTTAATCCATTCACAGCAAATACTGCCTGCCCCATAATTAAGCAAATACAAAAATTTCACTCAATATCCCCTTTCACAACGTACGGAAAAAATCTAATCATCTAATTCATTCTTTTCAATTCAATTACCATTATTATTATACTTAGGTATACACGTTCGCCGGAATACTCAAATAAAAGCAAGAATTCTACATTGTCTCGCAATTAAACAGAAACGTACGTAATATTATAGATAGTCAATATCTTATTTTTGAACAATATGAATAAAATATGTTTAACAAAGTTTTATAATAAAGAACCTTCAAACATTTATAGTCAAACGAGATAATATAATTTTCAAATATTGTTATTGTGTAGAGTCAGTTTTGCAATGAAACTTTTTTACTTAACCTATAATTTATTTATTTAAAAAGTTTTTTTAATATACATATTTTATTTTCTAATCATTACATTTTTGCTAAAAACTCATATAACAGGACATACAGTAGGTTTACATGAATACTTGAGTATTTGTGTTGAAATCCACTTGAACCTCAGGTAGGGTGGTTGATTGAATTAATTCCAATTACTTGAGTTGAATTTTTCTTGAATTTAATTTTCCAATTACTTAAGTTGAAATTTACGGATTGAATGAGCGTTTTCATGATATTTTGATTACTTCAAGCATATTTCAAGTATGCTTCAAGTATTCATGTAAACGTACTGATAATCTATCTAATATATGCATATTACCTCGCATCTACGTTCTTTTGCGAATGTTGTGATGTAATTTTTTACCTCTGCGGTAAGTATAGTTTAGAAGATTATCGCACTTTAATGTAAGTACTTCCATGTAAAAACGTTTTACACGAAAAAACTGGAAATTTATTTCACATTAAAACCCATCGGTTAAACATATAAAATTTAAATGTTCACATGAGATACATATGTAAAACATTATGCGGAAGCGTTTAAAAGAAAAATCAGCCCCCGCAAGAACATACATCCTCCTTTGTACATAAATTCGAAAATCACGCATTTTAAAGATATTCGGGTGAAAAAAGTCGGTTATAAAGTTTTTTATACAGCAAAAGAAAATATGTCATGTAATAAACCTCAGCAAAAGCTTCAATTTGGTATTACGCACGGCCAAAATTGGACAACGGCATGAGTGTAGCTACCACCCTCCCCGCAAAACCCCAAAAAACGTAACAATTAAGCCCACTGACTAATTCTAAAACAAAAAATCCCATGTAAATCCATCCACGTTTACTATTCTAAAACTATTCCTAAAATTTCACAATATTCGTCACGAAGTTCGGATAAATGGTATTTAAAAAAAGCTACGAATTTATTATTAACATCTGGCAGCATTTAAATAAATCGTAAGCAAGACCGACACCCACCCGCACCAGCATATACTTCTGAATTTATCAATGAAAGTTACTATCACGGGGTGTAAATCAATTGCTAAACGCTACGCTGCGGCCAGCGTACCATAGCAATGTACGCATGCAAACTCTTGAGTGAATATGAGTCTAAAAAGTTAAATGTATTTAACTTTTTACATTGGCTTTGTTGTTGTAAAAACGCTGTAGGGATTTCAGCGTCACTGCGATGCCAGTGGCAACGGTGTTTGATTCTAATGCCGTTCCATCCATACCACGCGAATATTATGTAGCTTGCTTGACAAGACAAATCGGGGGGATCTGGTGCTGTGTGGAATGATGATGGGTGGGTCATACGCTACATTTTGGACAGCGTATGTATGTTCTTAGTTTGTAGGAGAAAATTGGGCGTTACTTATAAAATATTTCAAGATGTATCTAGTGATGCCAGAGGAGTAAACTTCTTTGAATTTAATACATTTTTTTAAATATTCTAAGAATATTTTAAAGCAAAATGTTATTTTTGGATTTTTTATTTTGTCAAGGGAAGCAGTGCTTCCTTTGCTTCCAATGAGGAACCGCCCCTGATACACATATATTAATATAAAGGCATAAAGAATTAAATTTGTAAACAAAAAAAATTTTTTTTGTATATATATAAAATATTGTAAAGCCATAAAAGTTTAAATTGTAAATTGATATATACAGATATATTAATGCAAAAAAAAAAAAATAACATATTTATACCTGCCTAAGAGAAAAAATTTCTTCTACTGTAGCTACTTAATCTTACACAAAAAGAAATTATAAAAATAGGCTAGAAATAATTCACGATATTATATACATAGATAAGTTAGCTCCATCAATCTAACTAAGTAATCGTCTCAGCGCTCGGCATTATGTATATACATATGCATATGTAACATCTTGTTATATTTTTTTAGGCTATCAAAGCCATACACAATGTTCGAGTCCGTTATTCCTCTTCTAAGAATAACACATTTTTTTTAAAAAGAGGGAGATTTGTTACGTACAGCCCTTAGTAAAAGAGATTACGTACATACATACGTACATCATATATGCATTAAATGGTCTATCATATCTACATTAATTCTTGTCAAAAGAAAATATGTACATGCATTGCATATGACGCTACAATTCTTGCCAAAAAAAAATATGTACATACATATGTACATACCTACATTGCATAGCAAGAGCAACAAATCATTGCATGCATGTACATACCTGCGGTACATTATACCATTAAACCTAAAGAATGGCGCGTACATACATATTATTACTGACCTACAGCAATTATTTCCGCATATAAAACAAGTGGAAAAAGAAAGTGAGGTAATACCCCGGCACGCAAGAAATCCCACATTGTAATATGACGACCTTGCGCCGGAGGTAAAACAAATGTATGTATGTAGGCGACCAAATTGATGGTTAACGATGAATGACGTGAAGTAGTAATCAGCTGCAAGCATTTAGCAAAATTTATATTTATGTATGTACGTATAGAAACAAAGTGCAGACGTTTAAGGAAAATAATATTTACGGATGAAAAACTGATAATGGCCAGCTGTAGATATTGAGCAAAGTGCAATTTATACATATGTATATGTATACGGCGAGTGCTGCGAGGAAATAAATTAAGAGTTTTAGCTTTACTTCCGTAGCAGTTAAGGTTAAATTTTAGTATAAATATTATAACGTTTTAATTAAAATCACAGTTCCAATAGTAACGCACAAGAAACACATCAAGTTGTTTTTCTAGGAGCAAGGCTGTTCAGCTATTCCACTACATCACACTAGGACCAAAGCTACATTAGCTACTCCAGTACACTAAACATAGGCGCAAAGTTACATTAGCTACTCCACTACACTAAACAAAGGAGCAAAGCTACATTAGCTACTCCACTACACCACACCAAGGAGCAAAGCTACATTAGCTACTCCGATCAATCAACGTACCTACAACCAACGTATCGTCATAAACAAGAGCGAGTAAGCTATTTCTAACAGTCAGATCAGCAAATAAGGTGCTTGTATGAGAGTACTTGGCTATAGTTTGATAGCAAGTACTTCATAAACTCAAAACAAGTTTCCTCGCAAAGAAACAGTAACACACCCTAGAATTAAGCTCCCCACATTTAATGGAGAATATTCTACGTAGATCTCATTCCACGATTTGTTCAACTCGGTCATACAAGTAGGGTAACTATGCGGGTTCGGTTCAAGTGCATGTGTACTTATATGCCGTTGAGTGGGTGGGTGGTGAAATGTGCGTGGCTTCTTTGAATTACAAAGAGGGCGCCGTAAAAATTTGTGGTTAGAAGTTCAGATGGCTGGCATGAATTGTGCGGCTGCCTTCAACTTGGCACAAACCGTGGGATGATGCGGCTTCTTTGAAGTTGGGGTTGGTGCGCGGTAAATGTGTAGATGGCACAAAGGTGCCGCCGGATCTGTGGGAAAACTGCAAAGCAGCAATTATGGTATAAAAGCAAATGTATATTTCGCAATTAAATTAGTGCTTATTGGAGGAAGTTGATAGCAATTAATTTTTAATTTTCTCAGGTCTGCTATTATGTGGGCTGATTTTCCGCCGGGGTCGAGTGGTGAGGATGAGTGGGATACGGATACGGATTCTGGAGTAGAAGTTCTTTCCGGTGAATCAGAGGCATCCCCTAGTGGATCTGAGGCATCCTAAAATGGATCTATCTCAGAATTACTGGATTTGACACTTGTAGGAACAATATCATGGCCTGCTTTTTCTTTTATTTCTTCAATGCAATGTCTCCGTTCAACTTAAAGTACTTGGCTTTAAAAGCCTTATGAAAAGAAGAACACAAACAGCTTTAAGATGTAGAACGTAGAATTTTTAGAGAGAAAAACAAAATAAAAAGAACACAAACAGCTTTATTTTTTTTTTTTAATTTGTATTTTTTATTTGTAATAGTAATATGTAATAATAATAATAATACTAGTAATGTATTATATTTTGAAAAAAAAACACACACACACAAAATTTGTAATTTTGATTAATATTTTCGGTAAAAGAATTTTTAAGAGAAAAAGAAAATAAAAAGAACACAAACAAATCTAATTTTTTTAATTTGTATTTTTTATTGTAATAATAATATGTAATGATAATAAAAATAATAGTAATGTATTATATTTTAAAAAATTTGAAAAAAAACACACACACTCACACACATTTTTAATTTTGATTTATATTTTCTGTAATTAAATGATTACTTATAGCCTTACAATATTGGAAAAATGTGACGGCCTCCACATTTATGTTTGCATATCCATAGAATATGGTCTCCCTCAGGTTGTCTAATTCCTCATATTCATCATCGCCTCCAATTCCTGTTGCACACAGCATGTCCAGCAACTTGTCAAGGATAATGATCATACACTCGGTGTCTTCCACCATAATCTCGTCGATGTTTTAATTCGCTATAAAGAAAGAAATAAAATAAAATGATTAAAAGGAAAAAAACGTCTTAAAAGTATGCACTTTTTATACTGACTCCATATTATTTTCCATGTTGTCGTTTGGTATTTCGAAATACTTTTGCCATTTTTATCAAAGGGTCACGACTTTTATACAAAAATATTATCAGCTAAAACTAGTAAAATAAAAAGATCTCTAATTCCCATAAATGACTTTGCATGTAAAACTCTTTTTGCTATTTTCTTCCCACACAGAAATTTCATGACTTCCTAAAATCTAATGTTTTAGAACCCCGAAAAATGAATTTTCTCACACAAAGTTCATAAAAAAAAATTGTTTCCCCTATATTTGATAAATTATGATTTTCTAAAACCACAAATACGCCCACATGCTTTACAAAGAATCTTAAGAACAAATTTTCCCACAGGAAGTTCATATAAAAAAAAAATGTTTCGCTTGAGAAATTATGATTTTTTAAAAGCCACAAATAAACTTATCAACGATATTAGCAGGCCCCGCGCGCCAAGCAAACTTGAAAGAACTGGCCGCCCCCACTCTTGAAATTCATAAGCCATATACACATCTTTTGCCCAGTTATATGACCCCTGCATTGATTTTTAGAATTCCCATGCCCAAAGAATCTTAAGAACAAATTTTCTCACATAAACTTCATATAAAAAAACAAAATTTCACTCATAATTGAGAAATTATGATTTTTTAAAAAACCACATATCTTTTTAACAACAACAGCATTAGCAGGATGACACCCACATTGATTTTAGAATTCCCATGCCTATATGTGATGGCCAAGAATGTAGAAATAAATTTTCTAAAGTTCATATATGTAAATGGGGTTCAAGAAAAAAAAAACAGGTGGCGCCCACACAACTTTAAAGCAACTCGCCGCCATACACAAATTGCTCTGTTAAATGACAAAATTACACCCATACACTAATTTTGTAATTCCTATGACCATATGTATTGTTGCTTTGAAATGCCGGCTGTATGAGGAAGACAAATGTTTCTAAAAATAGAAACTTGGTTAAATCATGCGTTTTGCTGAGATTTCTTTTTATGAAAATGTGTGTGTGTATGGATTATTCACATCGACTTTTTAAATTATTATTCAGATGTATGGTGGGAAGAAAATATATAAAGGAATTTTCATTTTGAATACCTGATCGTTGGTAATCTAACAATAGGCAGGCTAACACAGTTTCAAAGGTAAACATGTTTTGGGCCGATTCTATAAGGGATGAAACGCATTTTTGTACCTGCCTGAATGGTTGGATGTATATGAAGACTGTGCATTCAGTTGTAAGATGCGACTTAATGAAAGTATATATGACTGCTGAAGATGATAAAAGATGTAAGATATTGACTTTAACTAGAGGTCAACCAATTCCCTCATGTTTGGGAAGATGCGCATCAATTCATTTGAACATGTTAAGATTGAAGTGAAGGGGGGTGAAATAACTGTAATAGGTTGGCCACAAGATGAGGTGATCAAATGTCCATGTACTAATTTCTTCCTACACAACTGTCCGTTTGCAGGTGAGGTGTCCGTGAGCAACAGGAAGCAAACAAATCACAAAAAATAAAAGATGTAAAAGAGTGCGAAAGCAGTAAAATTCAAACATAATGATATGAAAATTGAGTGATAAGGGTGGAATTGTATATAATAAACTAAATTAATATAATGATGTGTAGTCTTTGTCAACGTTTTGTACAGTGAACAAATAAACGAATAAAGATATATTATGTCATTCAAAACTTTTATTGCCTTTGCATTAGTATGCTCTTTATATGCAAACTGCTTAGCGCTCCCAATCAATTTAAACTTAGGGCAGAAATCAAGTGATAATATCGATTCAATATAAAGTTACCAAATAATGATTCTATTCAAATTTCTTTATCATTTTGATTACTTATACTAAGTAATACTACTTATGACACCATACCTACAACAACAACTAACGTGCCTTTGAATGATGATGATGAAGGATATGTAAGTGATAATTCTTCTGTTATCTCTTTAGAAAATGGAACTAAGTCTCCTAAGGACACTGATGTGGAAATAATATCAGAAAATGGTATAGTGAGTGTTGAATTGGCAATTGAAGGATTTAGGTAAGACTTAATAAACAATGAAAAAGACATCGGTGGAATTATAGAAAGTGATAGTGTGTTTTACAGACATTCTAAACTAAACTTTGAGGAGAAAAAATCAATGAGAGTTCGATGTACATATGACAGCAATTATAAGCTTAGAACCCTAAAAATATCTTGTTATGAATATCATGAACTTGAAGCAAAACGAATTTTGAGTAATTGTGAAATTGAATACTTCGGAGAAAATGACTCCACATATAAATCTGATATTACATCTGTTGATTTGAGGAAAATGAAACAGACTTAAGTACCTACGCTATGGAGATTCTGGGACACTGTTTCAGCTTCCAGGATTTCGCCACAGATGGCGAGACCGTCGCTAGGTGGTTCGAGTCCATACTAAATTCCGGGGTGTGTCTTGGCTGTATTGGTTTATGTCTTGGATGCACGATTGTGCCTTGGATGGTTTATGTCTTGGATGCACATTGAATCTTGACTTGCTTATGCCTTGGATACACCATTGAGCCTTGACTGGCTTATGCCTTGGATGTGTCATTTGGTCTTGACTGCGCCCTAGCGGCATTAGCCCGTACTACCAGCATGCTCCGGTACTACGGTTTTCTTGGATATGTGTGTGTGTGTGTGTGTGTGTGTGTGTGTGTGTCATTTGATCTTGACTGCGTCCTAGCGGCATTAGCCGATACTACCAGCATGCTCCGATACCACGGTTTTCTTGGATGTGTGGTGTTCCTTAATGTGGTCTTTTTTATTATGATTTTGTGTCATAGCTCCTCTACGGGCACTCCATTTCTTGAGTAAGTTTACCTAGCGGCATTAGCCGGAACTATCAGCATGCCTTGGTTTTGCTGTTCTCTTTTAATAGCGGGGAAGTTCTAGATATCAGCATGACGTCATCTTGGTAGCCGGGAAGTTGTAGATATCAGCAACATTCGAATTTCACAACATGACATCACCTTGGTTGATGTTTTCTCAGCAAATTAATATTATTGGGTTTAGCGGGTGCGTGTATTGAAAAGTCAGTTGCTCTTCCGAGTGCAAACACCACGGTACTCTTGGATATGTGAAATTTTTTGCATCACTTTTGCCCACACGTGTCAGCATGCTATGGTTTTGGGAAGTTTTTAGCTTCACTTTTGCCTACACATGATAGCATGCTACGGTTTTCTGTGCCCACTCGTAGCAGCATGCTACGGCTTTCTGTGCCCACACGTAGCTGCATGCTACGGTTTTTTTGGATGTGTGAAGTTTTTTACTTCACTTGTGCCAACACGTAGCAGCAAAATGCCTAAATGTAGGCTTTGGTTTTGAATTAATATTAGTAATAATTAAAGTTAATAGTAGGAAATTTTTGTTCATTCCAATGGATTCTAGATGGTGGGTAGGTGGGGGGATAATAAGGATACGGACGGGGGGTCATGAAATTTTCATCAGCCTCTACGGGCTTTGGTTTTCGATATATTAGCGTATTAATAATTCAAGTTATTTTTGTTCATGGCAATGGATTCTAGGTGGTGTGGGATAGGAGGGGGGACGAAATTTTCATCAGAAATCCTCTACGGGCTTTGGTTTTCGAGATATTAGCGACATTTGTTCGGACGCAAAAGCCATTTCTTGAGTAAGGTTCCCTAGCGGCCTTAGCCGGAACTACCAGCATGCCTTGGTTTTGCTGTTTTCTTTTATTAGCGGGAGAGTTCTTGATATCGGCATGACGTCATCATGGTTTTGCTGTTTTCAAATCCTGCACCTAAATAAATTTTCTTAGCAGGGAAGCTGTAGATATCAACATCATTCGAATTTCACAATATGACATCACCATGAACAGATTCTAGAAGATGTCAGTGTGGGTTCTGGGGTATGTGTATTGAAAAGTCTTATGTTTTATAAACATTTGTTTTTGTTTCCAATAAAATTTCTTATTATAAAAGTATTTCTTATAGCACATTGTCCAATATGAACTTGACAAGATGGTGCATTTCATTTTCATTTCAGTTGTATTCATCTTCGACTATCTTCTGCATCCAATGAACTTTTTCAGCTCCCTTTACATAGATGGTTTTGTTTCGAAGCAATGGTTCAACTATAGTGTACAGCTGTATATACAGCAGTATGTGGCCATCATCCCAGCGGAATCCGTGAAAATTGTGTTGAAGCCATTTTACTTGTCTCTTTTTTGATGAAGTCAAATCTTTGTATCTGAACGTGGGTTGAAATATAAAGTGCTGCATCTGGTTTTCATTGGTTAAAATTGACAGTTCTTTAGTGATAAATTCATTGAGGTTTGTTTTGAATCCTTGGATGTCTATGATGACAGTCATCTTCTTAATTAACTTTCTAACTTCACTTGTCAGCGGACTGTATTCCACTATTCGATCGTGTAGAAGCAGGCAATATGCATTTGTATTAGCCGGTATATTTTCAGATGTCTTGAATTCTAGCCTTATGTCAACAGGTTCAGTGTTTATTTATTGTTTCATTTTGATGTGATCAATCAATGACAGCGATCGGAGCATCGGTTTTGAACTTCTCCCATGTGAGGAACGGCTTATACTGATGACCAAAGTATGATTGTGTAAACTTTATATACATCTCACACAGCAATGCGTATCTATTCAAATCAAATTTCAAATTCAAATCATCATAGGGTTATGATTCTGAGTTCAAATGAACTGTAACATCGGTGAGTTTGCAGTGACCAAATTTGCTAGCATCCTTGATTTTATCATTCCTTCGATCAGTTTGTAATCTAAGGTGATAAATCGAGGTTTTTCCAGTTGAGTGGAAGACTTAACTGACCAGGTTTGATGCGTGGATTCCGGTAGTACTGGATACTCATATATGTCCCAGCTACGGAATGGTATTTGTATCGGGCGACCGCTCCCGATAATTTTAAATAGTTGCAGTTTTTCTTCATCGGATACTGAAACATGCGGAATGCTCGATTGAAGCTTGGTAATTTCAATTTTCACCACATCTGTGGGTGATATAATGGCATTATCGTCTGTCCTGCTCCGGATCAATATGAGTTCATGTTTGGAATTTATAAGAATTTTCTTGTAATCTTCAGTGAATCCCAATAAATATTTCAGAGGTGCACAATAGTTAAACAGTCCATTGGCTGGTATAACGGATGAATCTGGTGACCAACTGCCATTGAGTAGTATCCTGCTTACATTTGAATTTATCGATACGTAGTTTTTTAATGTTGTCGCAATACCAAGAATTCTTGTACGATCGATTTCCACTGCATTCAGTTCATAGCGTATTTCCTCAAAAAGAAATGGTAGAGCGTTGTTTGCTAATTTTGGGGTTGCTGAAACGGTTCCATCCAGCTGTATTAGCGACCCCTCAATGTAAAGAAAACTCCTGCTGGGTAGAAGATTCAAGTCCTGATGTTGTACAGAGATACGGATTTCATCGCTGTTTTTAAATGATGTTAGAAATGGCGTTGTCTGGAAGTAGCACGAATTTGGATTCCATGGCCGCAGTATAAACTTAGTTTGTAAAGCAACCTAGTAACCTAGTTTAATTGAGATAGACATAAAAATGTCATACAAAAAGAATCGAAGTAGTGTGAAATAAAACACGAGCGCGACAAATGTATTAGCCCAGAGAGATTAAAATAAAAATAAATGTATTAGGAAGTAAATAAATATAAATATTGTATTCCAGGTTAACGCGAGTTTTTCATTATACAGGGTGGGGCAGAATGGAGGGGCGTTTTTAGAGCGGCTAGTACACGCGAACGGGTGGGGGTAGAGGGTCGCGGTTGACATCGTTCGATTCAGGCAAGCTTACCGTTTGTTAGTCACAATGGTTATCTGGATAAGAGAACATCGCGCGTTCGCATTTGAGGAGTATTTAAAATCGGGCGAGTCCGTTATTGTTGTGCAGCGGCGCTTTCGTCGACGCTTCAATATTGGTCGTAACGGTTCAGTTCCTAAACATGACACAATCAACAGATGGGTACAGAATTTTAGAACGACGGCATCAGCAATTAATCCAAAACCTAAAGGCCGTCCCTGAGTCTCGATGGAAGTTGTGCGTCGCATTTTCCCTGGACACGTAATCTCCCGCTTCGGTAATGTGCCATGGCCCCTGATCTCCTGTTCCCCTGATCTCTCAGCTGCTGACTATTTTTTATGGGGATACCTAAAAGCAAAAGTTTATGCCGATAAGCCTCGAAATCTGCAAGAGTTAAAAGAAACAATCACAACACAAATTAGAGCAATTGACATCGACTTGTGCGCAAGGGTGATGAGGAACTTTGAGGAACGGCTACAGCAGTGCATTGGCGTCATCTTCCTGGCATTATTTTCAAAACATAATTTCACATTTTAGTTATTAAATGGTAATATGTAAACTTCAATTTTTTTTAAATACATTTTTTTTAAATTGGAAAACAGCGGAGTTATTGTTATTTTAAAAACGCCCCCTCCATTATACCCCACCCTGTATAACCAGCCCAAAAAAGTGGTAATTGCCATAGCGCAAACATTGGTCCTTGCGAGTCGAATTTAAAAAATAAAAATTAGGGAAAAGTTCGCATACTCTCTGGTGGCTACGCAAGTTATTCAGTGCATCTCGTTAGTTTCGTGAATTCTCCATGAATTCAAACATACAAGCTAGAAAATAAAACGTCTGATTTTATTTTGAAATTAATTCTAAAATTTTAGAATTCCAACATACACCAACGTTTCCCGTGACATCGTGTGAGAGGATTATAAACACATATACAGTGATTACATATGATCATGTGGTTCATACACCTCAGGCTGGTATAAAGCAGTGAAAAGCATACATTTTTCGTGCATACCAACGCAGTATTCGAGCATATCATTAACGAACGTTCTAAATCAAAAGAATCAGAAAAATGACACCAAGGATTCGTCGATTGATGACAGTAAGGAATTAGGCAAAATTGTACAAAGCTTAGCAGAAAATCAAGAGTTGTTAGGAAAAATGATTTCAAACATTTCAACTCAACCAATAACAAATATAAGTAATAGCTCAGGCGAAAAGTACTTGAATACAGTGAAACTTCCACCTATAAATTTACATTATTTTAATGGAGATTTTAAAGATTGGGTGTCGTTTAAAAATCTTTATAGTTCGTTAGTACACACAAATGAATCGTTATCTGCAGTGCAAAAATTTCAGTTTTTAAAAACGTCTCTCCGAGGTGAAGCAAGCTCAATTATAAAGCATCTTCCAGTCACAGATGCTAATTACACAGAAGCTTGGGAACAATTAACATCACGTTACGATAAGAAAAGATTTATTATTGACGCGCATTTACAGACAATAATGTCACAATCAATGCAATCAGGCTTTCTAAAAGAACTTAAAGCCTTTTACAACACTGTAACAGAGTCGGTAAGAGCTTTAAAGGCTCTTGAATTAGCGGTAGATAAGTGGGATTGTTGGTTAGTGTTCGTTATTGTTGGTAAGCTTGATACTGAGTCCCGACAATTGTGGGCTCGAGAGATAGCAGAAATAGATTGCCCTACTTACGATCAACTTACTAAATTTATGGAAAGGCGGGTATCAGAGTTGGAAAGCATAAAAGGAAGTTCAAAGGGATGTACAACAAAAATACATGTACCTAGCGATTGAGACAAACCTACCTCAAAACCTAGGACATTTTCGTATGCATCCACAACGTTCTCTTGTCCAAAATGTTGCGGAAAGCATTTTACATTTAACTGTCCATCGTTCAGAGCATTAGATGTCATCCAAGGTTGAGCATTTGTAAAGGAGAAATCGCTCTGTATAAATTGTTTAAGTTCAGCACTTAGTTTAAAGCAATGCAAATCTGGTACGTGCAGAGTATGTCAGCAACAGCATAGCACACTTCTTCACTCAGAACAAAAATTAAATGTCAAGCCTGCAACATCGGCGTCAGTTACACTAACAAGTCAAACAACTTTACCTACGGAAATATTCTTTCCTACAGCAGTTGCATTGGTAAAGCATTATTCAGGAGCATTTCAAACCTGCAGAATATTACTTGATTCTGGATCACAATCAACGTTAGTGAGAGAATCTTGCATACAGCGACTACGATTGCATCGTCAACATGCTCGTATTCCCATTAGTGGAATTGGTCCGGAGAGCTCTTTCACCAAAGGAAAGGTCATACTCACGATTGCTTCGAAACTGACTTCAGAAACATTCAACGTATCAGCGTTCATTCTTCCAAAGCTTGCTTGTAAACTTCCAGGCAATAATGTGGAAGCACTCAATGCAACAGAGTTTCTTCATCTACAGTTAGCAGATCCATAGTTTTACAAGGCAAACACAGTAGACATAATTTTGGGAGCAGATATGGTTTTCAAGGTGTTAAGCCTTAACAGTTAAGGGATGGCAGAACCAGAAGTACAACGGTAAATTTAGTTGCGCAAAACACGATATTTGGCTGAGTAATTGCCGGGCAATATTTTAATAAAAATATTCGCGTCAATAGTAGTGTGAATTTGCATGTAATGAATGACATTGATCACCAACTCAAAAGGTTTTGGGAACTGGAGGAGATGACAAAAGTAACTCACTTAACTGCGGAAGAGACTAGTTGTGAAAATCATTACATTAGTAATCACAAACGTAGACCTGATGGACGTTACGAAGTATGTTTGCCTTTTAAAGACAAATGTCAGAAATTAGGAGAGTCGTATTATTCAGCTATGCATCGTCTTTATGACGTCGAAAGGAAGTTCGCAAGGAATCCAAAGTATAAGCAACAGTATTGCGACTTCATGCAAGAATACTTGGAACTCGGTCACATGTCAGAGATAACTGAAAGTGAAAAGCAGTTGAAAGATAATAATAGTACATATTATCTTCCTCATCATGGAGTTTTAAAACCTGACCATACCACAACTAAGCTACGTGTAGTTTTTGAAGCGTCTGCGTCTACAACATTAGGATCGTCATTAAATGACAACCTTATGGATGGTCCAGCAACACAATCTGATTTAATATCGATTCTGTTAAGATTCAGGAAACATCGATATGCCTTTGTAGCCGACATAGCTAAGATGTATCGGCAAGTTGCGGTGTCAGAAAAAGATGTAAATTTTCAACGAATTCTCCGGCGGTCAGAACCTTCTCCACAAATAAAAGAATTTAAATTGCAGACCATCACTTATGGAACAGCTTCGGCTCCATTCTTGGCTACACGCACCTTAAATCAACTTGCTTATGATGAGGAAAAAACATTTCCAAGAGCATGCAACATTCTTAGAAATGACTTTTACGTCGATGATTTGCTCTCAGGTTGTCACAGTGTTCACGAATCAAAGGTCATAATAAGCGAGCTTATACAATTGCTTAATAGCGGTGGTTTCGAATTGCTTAAATGGAAATCAAATTCAGACCACATTTTTGAAAACTTAACTGAAGGCCACTTCCAGAGCACAATCGAATGTCAAATCATTACAGATGAATCCACCAAAACATTGGGACTGTGGTGGCATCCCAACGGGGATTACTTTTCATTTAAAGTAAATCTTTCCGTTACAGTCAAACCTTCCAAACGGGAGATCCTTTCGGACATTTCAAAGATTTACGATCCTCTTGGATGGATTTCTCTGTGCATTATCAATCATCATTCAAAGGATTTGGCTCGCAAGCATCAATTGGGATGACACTCTACCAGCGCATTTGGAATTGGAGTGGTTAAATCTTCGTGAGAAGCTACAAGCAATTCATCAAAATCATATTCCCAGATGGATGGGAGCTTGGAGCATGGCACAATTACATGGCTTCGCTGATGCCTCAGAGGCAGCTTATGGGGCTGTGGTATATTTGAAAACTCAAGATATGGCTGGTAAAGTTCACGTCAACTTTGTTAGCTCGAAATCCAAAGTGGCTCCCATAAAGCAAGTAACCTTACCTCGATTGGAATTGTGTGCAGTTCATCTTCTAGTGAAACTTTTATTAAAATAAAAACAGCTATGAAGTGTGAAAAGGTCGAATGCTTTGGATATACTGATTCCACCATTGTTTTGGCGTGGCTGCAGCTCATCCTAAAAAATGGAAGACATTCGTCGCCAATCGGACTGCAGAAATACAGAGGAAATATCGTACTCTCATTGGTTCCACGTAAATTCACGGGAAAATCCGGCTGATCATGTGTCACGTGGATTGTCGCCCTATCAACTATTGGAATGCAAGGAGTGCTGGAATGGACCTGACTTCTTCAGTCAACTGAAATCACATCTTGCAGCAGTCGTCCAACGTTTTCTCAAGGTGAAGTTCCGGAGGAACGAAACGTAGTTTTTCATGCAGTTATGAAAGACGGATATCAGCAATCAATTCTTCAACGGTATTCTAATTTGACAAGACTCATACGAATTGTAGCATGGTGTTCACGATTTATCCGAAATAGTGGAAGGAAAGGTGATAAACGAAGATTGGGTCCACTATCAGTAGCAGAGCTTGATGAATCATTAACGATTTGCATACGACAAATTAAATCAACTGTGTTTGAAGATGAATTAGCTGCTATCAAATCAAATAAGGCTTTATCTCCAAAATGTTGGTTGAAGGCCCTCAATCCTTTCGTGGACAGTCAAGGAGTACTCAGAGTAGGAGGTAGGCTCACGGAAGGAGACATTCCATTCAACACAAAATATCCCATAATCCTTCCAAAGGATCATTATCTCACAAACCTGCTTCTCTTATATCTACATCAAAAGTATTTACATGCTGGTCCACGACTACTACTAAGTATAATATGTCAAAGGTACTGGATTATTAGAGCACGGCAATTTGTGCGAAATATTATATTCAAATGTGTTACCTGTAAACGTCATAGAGCAATAATTAGCTCTCAACAAATGGGTAATTTACCAAAACCGAGAATTGAGCCAAGTCGTCCCTTCGCAAATACTGGACTTGATTACGCCGGTCCATTCAATCTTCGAACATGGAAAGGACGCGGTGCAAAAGCAGTCAAGGGATATGTTTGCCTATTCGTCTGTTTGGCAACCAAGGCGCTACATCTAGGACTGGCTAGCGATCTAACGACGGAGGCCTTCTTAGCAGCGTAAGGCGTTTTATCTCAAGTCGTGGTTTCTGTGTTAACATCTACAGCGATAACGGCAAGAACTTTGTGGGAGCTCATCGGGAATTGCAAGCAGTATCCACCCTTATTCATTCGTCAGAGTTTGGCGAACAAGTACCTAGATCATTGAGCAACCTTGGCATCAACTGGGACTTCATTTCCCCGTCTGCACCACATTTTGGGGGACTATGGTAGGCAGGCGTTAAGTCTGTTAAATTCCATATGAAACGGACTATGTGAAATGCACTACTAACCTTTGAAGAAATGACTACGCTGTTATGCCAAATCGAAGCAGTGCTGAACTCGAGACCGCTCTCGTCTATCTCAGGTGATTCTAATAACTTTGATCCAATAACACCAAATCATTTTCTAGTTGGCGGTCCATTATGACAATTCCGGAAGTTTCCTTTGATGACATTAATATCAATCGGCTGACCAGATGGCAAAACATTCAGTCCTTGAAACAGAACTTCTGGACACGCTGGCGTAAGGACTACATATCTAGTTTGCAAGCACGTACAAAATGGTTTCATCCGCACCCTAATCTACAGCCCAATGCGGTGGTTATCATTAAAGAAGACGGTGTACCTCCAAGTAAATGGTTAATGGTAAAGGCTCTTGAAGTCCATCCTGGTCGGGATAATTTGGTACGAGTTGCCACAGTTTTAACAAAAAATGGCATACTGAGAAAACCTATTGCAAAACGTTGTCCACTACTCGATGACAACAACGAAAATCATATAAAAAGCGATGCTTTCAAGGCGGGCGGCAAGTCTGGAAGTAGCACGAATTTGGAATCCATGGACGCAGTATAAACTTAGTTTGTAAAGCAACGAATTTGGAATCCATGGACGCAGTATAAACTTAGTTTGTAAAGCAACCTAGTAACCAAGTTTAATTGAGATAGACATAAAAAAGTCATACAAAAAGAATCGAAGTAGTCTGAAATAAAACACGAGCGCGACAAATGTATTACCCCAGACAGATTAAAATAAAAATAAATGTATTAGAAATTAAATAAATATAAATATTATATTCAAGGTTAACGCGAGTTTTTCATTATATAACCAGCCCAAAAAAGCGGTAATTGCCATAGCGCAAACAGGAGTGCTGCTCAAATTTAGTAACACTGTTATCAAAGCGTGCGTCTGGTGCAGTATCTAGTATTCCTTTATTCATTGTTTCAGCGTTAACCCTATCGATTGTTAATATGCTGTATTTGCAGGTGTTAATGTAGGTCTGGACCGCTTCAAAGTTGTCCGTTTGACTAATGGTCTTGTCTGCTCCGAACTCGTATTTATCATTATTGTATATCATCATGCTTTGGCTTCAAATGTAACCTGATGGTTATAACTAGTCTCTCCTCTAAAGGTTATTAAGTCACCGTCTTGGTCAAGGAGCTTCAATGTTAGAGAACTTATACGTTTGGTGTTCACAGGCGAATAGATTACATTTTTGTGTACCCCCACTATTTTATACCCAGGCCCCACGTTCGGTGAAAAGTCGTGGAGAGTGTGTACTTGTGTGTTGTTGAAGAATGATCCTGATATAATATTACATTCGATGCGTATAGTATTTACTTTAATGATATTGACTGGCAACTCTGATGTATGCACTATATTAGCAGATAAGTTTCTTTTACTGAATGCAAGCAGAAGAGCTATGGATCTGTTTTGCAAAATATATTTCCTTCAGTTGCCTTAACTTCACTCTTCAATGCATTATTGTTAGCCATTATCGCAACCTTTATCCTTTTCCCTTCTTTATCCAAGTATCCTTGTACATATTTTGCTATATCATAAATCTCATAGGATCCAACAGGTATCTCAACAACCTCATTCCCTACAATGAACCAGATTATTGCTCACATCAATATTTGGTATAGAGTTGTATGTTTGAAAATCAATTAATCCAGAACAATAATCTTTGATAGCTCCAGCGGAGGAAAGTACTCAGCAGTGAGTAGAGAAGAATTTCCCGTGAGAGTAAGTGTTAATGACATGGTGGTTGATAATGAACTGTCACAATTTCAATATAGATACATTTATTTATAGATAATAATTAATGACTATAACAATTATATAAAAACTCTAAAACATAAATGACCGCAAATTACTGCATCATAGTTCTGATAAGAACTGTAGTTGTACGTAATATTACTACCCAAGTAGTTTATGAGGTCCCTTGGTGAGTAGATAAGCTATGCCGATTCTGCCTCGAACCGTGAAAAATTATTCTAAGTCCAAAATGTAACAAAGGCACGTGTACGTCTAGGTACATATATGACCTTGAGATTGACCTTGAAATTATGCCGGAAGTGTTGGTGATAAGGTTTGACAGTTCACTTCCGGTCTGTGGGTGTGTGCGTGGACGTATGTGGGCGTCCACGTCGTGTATGTACATTTAGACCGGAAGTGACGTCATAGCGGACGTGTGGTTTTGTTGATATGGATCGTGGGAAAATGTCGCAGGATATCCTGATGTTGGCCGGAAGTGTGGTCTTGGTGATAAGGGTGTTGTTGTTGCCCCGGAAGTATGCTCTTGCAAATAAGGGTGTAGAATGGGCGGAAGTGTGGTATTGCTGATAAGGAGCGTGGGAAAATGTAGCAGGATATCCTGTTGTTGGCCGCAAGTGTACATCCGGTGATTTTTGCTATAAATTGGAAGGTGACTGAAGTTTTAGTACAGTTTAATTTAGTTTTTGGTGAATAAAGTGCTGAAGTATAGAACGGAAACATGTCTACAGGAAAAAGATCATTTGTTGAAGTTTCATCTGGGAAGCTGAAAAATTCATCTTCACTTCAAGCAGAATCGGGGAAACATGGATATTCTTTGAATCTTCCTCATCCTCCTCAAATGGACTTAGAGAAGCAAACACATTCTTTGAATGTTTTCAATTCATTTGTATACAAAGGCATTATACCCTGCAGAGATATGGTGATTAATAAATCATATAGAATATTGGAGGCTAGGCGATGGAATACTGTTTATGGTGAAAAGATTCAATTGGAGGTTGATGAGGGATGTGTATACTTACTCCAACGGTATTTGGCTGTACAAGATGAGTTATTGAAGGATATATCGGGAGGACAATGCTACATAGTTAACAGAGGACCTCAAAGAAAATCATATGTACTGGAGTTTAAATCACTAATGGAGCTAGAAGAGAAAAACACAATTCAAGTGATGAAGTTGATGAGATTGTGCAAAACATGGCTTTCGGTGCTAATTTTTACTAATGCAATGTTTTGTCATTAAATTTATATCCATGTTTTTATTTAACTTTAACATATTAAAATATGTACCCTCATAGGAAAATAATAAAATAAAATTGATTAAATTGATAAATATGGTGATGTTATGGCCCAATATACGGAAGATTCTTCCAGCAGCCAAGGGCGCATTCTAGCGAAATAATCAGCAATTGCTAAACAATACTTCGCATGGTATTGTTCTGCAACTGTCGGTTGTTTTGGTGATTAGCCCAACAGCTGGCTGCGATGAGCGCTTGGTGGAGCAATCGACGATTACGATAACAATTAACCTAGCATGGTAATTTTTATGTAAAGCGACTGTTTACTTCTAAGCGACTGCTGCAACCGGTAGAACAAACGACAAGGTTGTTGTCGTTTGTTTACATCCGCGTTGTGAGCAAAGAAATTACTTCCGAATATCGGGGCATAAAAGACCAATGACTGGTCTGGCGAGTGCCGTTAATTGTTCAGGTCGCGTTGTAACTCTGAGGTGTCAAGTTACCGTTCGGGTTCGGGTTTGCTTAATTTTAAAGGTATTAAAATAGGTCAGTTTGTTTGAGTCAAATAAAGATTTATATATTTGAAATTCGAGCGTTGTTAATTATTTAATTTTCCGCTAAGTAATTGCTTTGGGACACGACAGTGATTTTTACTTTTCCTACTTTTTAACTGAGAAATGAATATTCATGTTTATATTGACGGAGAAGATATCTAAAATATATAAAAGATATTTCATTTTTACAATCTGATCATTGCTAATCTAGTAGTGGAACACGTAAAGATTGAAGTCAAGGGAGGAGAAATAACTGTAATAGGTTGGCTACAAGATAGGGTGATCAAACGTCCAAGTACTAATTTCTTCCCCCATAGCTGTCCGCTTGCAGGTGAGGAGGAGTGGTATCGTAAACCGATAAAACAACAAGAAGCAATCAAATGAGAAAAAATAAAAGATATAAAAGAGTGTGAAAGTTGTAATACCCAAACAAATAATGATATGAAAATTGAGTGATAAGGACTGGACTTGTATATAATAAATTGAATTAATATACTAATGAATAGTCTTTGCCAACGGTTTGAACAGTCAATAGCAACAACTAAACGAACAAAGAGATATTATGTTAGTCAAAACTTTTATCGCCTTTGCATTAGTATGCTCTCTATATGCAAATTGCTTAGCGCTCCCTATTAATTTAAACTTAGGACATAAATTAAGCGATATGATTTTAGTATAAAGCTACCAAATAATGATTCTATTCAAATTTCTTTATCATTTCTGTTACTTGCACTAAGTAATGCTACTTATGACGCAATACCTACAACAACAACTAATATGCCCTTAAATTTAAATTCTTCTGTTATCTCTTCAGAAAATGGAACTGAATCACCTAAGGAAACTGATGTGGAATTAATACCACAAAATAGTGTAGTGAGTGTTGAGGAGGCAATTGAAGGATTTAGGCAAGACTTAATAAACAAAGAAAAAGACATAGGTGGAATTATAGAGAGTGATCGTGTGTTTTACAGACATTTCAAATTAAACTTTGAGGAGGACAAATCGATGAGAGTTCGATGTACATATGATAGCAACTATGAGCGGAGAACACTAAAAATATCTTGTTATGAATATCATGAACTTGAAGGAGAACGAATTTTTAGTAATGGTGAAATCGAATACTTTAGAGAAAATGACTCCACATATAAATCCGACATCACATCTGTTGATTTGAGGAAATTGAAACAGACTTACAACATGGATATTTCATAAAGCTGATGATGACACATCATAATATGTTTATATAATGTATCAAAAAGAAAAATGTATATAATACGAATATGAAAATAAAACAATTGGTTTCTTAAGAAATTGTTTTTTTTTTTCTTGAAAATCATCCACAATTTTTTATATAGGAATACAATGCTCACTATGTCTTTAGCAGTCGGGAGAATTTTACTCAATATGATAAGACCATGCTGCTACACAAAATGTAGCTTTTTAATTAGAAGAACTTTGATAAAAATACGCTAGCTATGAGAATTTTTACGCTAGGTGATAAGGGGATACAGCAAAAAAAAATGTAGCTTTTTTTAGTTAGAAGAACTTTGATAAAAATACGCTAGCTGTGAGAATTTTACGCTAGGTGATAAGAGTTCTTTGAGATTTTTTATTTATCATATTTTTGGGCTAGGAGGACTATCTTGAAACTATGAAATTTGCTCTTTTTACGATGCTGTGGGAATTTAGTGAAAGTGAGATTTTTGCGTTATGGGAATTAATTAGATAATATTTTAGCACTATGGGAATAATTCGATAGCCTGATTTTCGGGGGATATCCTGGAAGTATGACTTTTGGGCTGTGAGAACATTTCAATGTTACCAAAAATACTGATAAATTTTTGGTATAAATTCAGGAACATTAGAGTCAGTATTCCATTCGAAAAGTAAATTCGGGAGTGAATAATTAATAGTTTCATAGAAGAAAGATGCCGTTAAAAACTACTGAAGAAGTCATCCTGGAGTTGAAGTATATCCTAGATGGTGATAGGAGTAGCACCTTCAGCCTTATAAGGGATGAGGTGCAGGTGCTTATACTTAATTTAGCGAGGCCAACGAAGATATTAGTACAGGAATCCCAGTATAGATTTGGGGAGTGGGACGAGTATGTCACTCCGTGCGGCGAAAATTTGCATTATGACAAAATAGTAAGTACCTATCTACCATTTCAATAATTTACGGATTATTTTATTTATTTTTACATATTTTTACTTAGACATCAATCTACATAAATGTACATAAGGTCCTTATTTTAGAGATGGAGTATGAGATGATTATAGGAGAGGACTCCCTAGACATGGAATGCATGGATATAGACGTTGATGTTTATTACAATTCGCAAACCTTTCAACTGGATCAGATGTGCTGGGGGTTGAATGAATTTGTAATAGACGATTGATTTTCAATTTTTTTAAAAAGAAATTTAAAGGCATTTTAATAAAATTATGATAATAAAACGAAAAATATTTTTTTATTAAATATTATCATTATCCATAAATTTCTTATACAGGGAAACATTTTGTACTGCACATACACCACTATGTATCATACATCGTGGTACATCAACATAAGTTTTTCTCAATTCTTCTGATCTAGGACATCCCTTTGCATCCAAATTGTAAATTGGAACATTCTTTTCTAATTTAAATATATCAGTAGTCCATTTAATTTTTTCATATCCTTTAACATATATGATTTTGTCTTGGAGAATTTCTTTAAAAAGGCTACTGACACTATCCTGCGAAGTAAATCCTCCATTCCAAGAAAATCCATGATGATATTGATTTAGCCATCTTGCCTGATTTTGTAGTTCCGGCGGCAGATTTTCAAAGTTGTATACTGGTTTCAAAATGAAATGCTGTAGTTGATTGTCCTGGGTTATAATGGCAATTTCCTTTAATGTGAACGTGTTTCTCGGTCCTTTGAATTGTTGAATATCAATGACACAATTCATTTTTTACAGTTTATGAACTTCACTAGTTAGAGGATTGTACTGAACTATTCTATCATGTATAAGTAGACAGTATGCAGCAGTATTTTTGGCTATATTCACTGATGTTTGAAATTCTATGCTTACATCTACAGGACCAGTTTTTAGGTATTCATTTTGGCGTGAGCAATCAATAACAACTAAAGGAGCCAAATTGTTGAACTGTTCTTTAGTGAGTAATGGTTCAGATCGGCGGTTGTAATATGACTGTTGGAATTTACAACACATCTCATATAATATAGCGTATTGATCTATGTTATATTTTATATTCAAATCAATGTATGGACATTTTTCAGAATTTAGATAAACATTTAGGTCTGTTAGGTTGCAATGATCAAATCTGGATGCATCTTTTTCACTTGAATCTTTACGGTCAGTTTGTAAATAAAAATCACATATCTTGGTTTTTCTAGTTGATTAACTGTTTTAACAGTCCATGTATGGCGGGTGGACTGTGGTGGTGATGGATATTCATACAAATCCCAACTTCGAAATACCATTTCAATTGGGTTATTGCTTTCAGTAATTTTCAATAGAGACAACTTTTCCATATCCACTACAGTAACATGTGGCAGATGCCATTGTAATTTAAGTATATTTACTGAGCCATCACAATCATTAGCATAAATTGCATTTAGGTCCGTTCTAGAACAAATCAAAACTAGTTCATGTTTGGCATTAATAACTATTTTCTTATGGTCGTCAGCAAATCCAAGAAGATATTTTAGTGGTATACAAAAATTAAAGTTTCCTTCTGAGTTAAGCGATATATTGGTGAGAGACCATTCTGAAATTAGAAGCATTTTACTTTCACTCTCGTTTAAAGAAAGCTTATTCTTTGTCGTTGAGGTAAGACCAACATTTTTATTGCGATCAATTTGTACTCCACTTATTTCATACCGGATCTCCTCGAATAAAAATGCCATCGCATTATTAGTTAATTTTACATCCACAGTTTTGTCAGCCAACTTAGGAGTGCATTCCATTTTCTTCAATATAAATAAAACTTTCGCTTGGAAGTACATAGATATCTTGATGCTGAATAGCTATACGTATTGCATCATTGTTTTTGAAAGAGTTCGTGAAGGTAACTCTCTTTATTTCATTTACTTAATTGATTCTCAAGATATTCAGCTATGTCATCTATCTCATATGATCCTGTAGGTATTTCTATAACCTCATCCCCAATGTGAAATAGATTATTTTTTTTATTCTCAATATTTGGTATTGAATTGTAAGTTTGGAAATCAATTAACCCACATACATAACCCCTTGACAAATCTATGGGTGGGAAGTACTCAGTTGTTAATATAGATGAATTTCCGCTTAATGTAAGTATTAATGACATTGTGGAGTAATTTAAAATGATGCAATTATGTGGTTTCCTCCTCATTTATACAGATTTACAAGGGCATGAGAATCGTTTCAGTTTTAACCACAGGTGGATTCAGTAGTATACAAATTTAAGACAAGGAAGAAATAAAAAAAAATATGGAGAGATTAAATGATGAAGTACAAATATTTGTTAAACATTTCGATATTAGCAGATTCTTGCAAGAGTATGACGAGTTGTTACTAGAAGAACATTAGGAGGAGATAGAAAAATCCTACCGCTTTTTGGGTGAATATAGAGAAATGAACATTATGATTTCAAAATATGGGAGCATTATGAATCCTGCAGTTGGGCTTACAATACTTCAACATCAGGTTCAGATACTTGTAATTGTCGGCATGTTAAAAGAGAATTTTTGCGAATGACCAAACTATTGAAGTTATATAAGAGAATTAAGGGACCTTGTTGTTCCTATTGTATAAACGAAATATTTTAAATAAAAATACATATATATAATCATATTCTTTTATTTATTGTAACAATCATACAAAAATTTCAAACATAAATGGCCGCATATTACTGAGTTATATGTTTGATATGGGGTATAATTATACCTTACATTACTAGTTAAATATTTTCTAATTTCTAATGGTGGCTGTAAATTTCCAAAGCTATCAAAGTACTGAATATCTTCTGCATTTTTATAGTACGCTACCCAATGAGTTCCTGAATCTGATGATATATCCAAGATGATAATGCCGCATTCCTTCTTGTTTAGTTTCTTTGGAAGCTTATCTCGCATGAAACTCCTCGAAAATATGGTAGATCTTTTGCATATTTATGCAAATCTACCTCAGTTAATGGTCTTTTAGGTAGCGTTTTCAATAGTTATTTGGCTCTGGGTTTAAGTGTAGCCCCAATCCTTTTTTATGAGGTTTGAGATAAAGACCTTTCCCTATAAGACGGGATTCCATTTCTTCATTATGCCTCTTACTCCCTTTAAGCTGCTCCTTTGCATCCTTAACAGCATTAACAGCTTTAACAATTGTAGCAGCACCTCCTCCTAAAGATCCTAAAGCAGAAAGGCCAGCAAATAAAGGAACGAGGAATGGTAAAATACACTCCAGTTTTTGGTATAGGTATGACTCGTGGAACTTTCACATTTTTCTTCCTATATTTAATTATATCTCCTACTTCCTTTCGTGCTAACGCCATGGGTCTGTTCAAAGAATCAGGTTTTTGCCTTTGAATTGATTTACGTGCCTTTGAGATAACCGTTCTGTTTTTCTTAACTTTTTTATTTTTCTTTCGTGTGCTCATTTTCTTCTTACTCCTCATTTTCGCCATACCCATCGCAAATTTAGCCTTAGTATTCATGATATTGGTAACTAGCAATGCGTTTGCACGTTCACCTAGGTTTGCGTCAGTAGATTTAACTCGACTCCAAGCCTTTTCAGCCAAAATCCAATCTGCTATGTTGCGATCTGATGTACTTTTTAATTTAGAGTAGGCAATATCGTGTTCTTTACATGCACTATCTAAGGGATTAATACCAGGGTCACCACGAGCTAATCTTTTTGCTAGCTTCGTACCAGGTCCGCAATACTGGTAGCCTGGTACGTGTAATTCAAACGGCAGTTTATTAATGAGTGTATTAATTACCCCCGAACCTTTCTTATTATGCTCAAGCATAAGTATGAATAACTTTAACCTTCAACATTCAGATACAAACTAAAAAAGTATTTAAATTTAGTATGCATTTATAGATTGGTCTTAGTATTCAAAATGAAGTTCATTAAGCAAAATCTATCGCTGCCAATAAGAAATAATGATTTTCGGAGCAATATTGCAGAAATTGGTAGACATAGTTCATTATTACCAAATAGTATACGTGCACTAACAGTTGGCCCTTCCAATTGCGGAAAAACAAATGTTATGATTAGTTTGCTGGAGCATCCTAATGGTTTGAGCTATGAAAACGTTTATGTGTATTCAAAATCACTCTATCAATCAAAATATTTATACTTAAGAAAACTTTTGTCACCCATAAAAGGATTAGGCTTTTATACATTTTCTAATAATGATGATGTTATACCATTTGATGAGGCAAAACAAAATTCAATTTTTATTTTTGATGATGTAGCATGTGGGAAACAAGACAACATACGCGCCTATTTTTGCATGGGTCGACATAATAACATTGATAGTTTCTACCTTTGGCAACCTTTACTCATATACCAAAACACTTGGTACGAGATAATGCCAACTTTCTCATTTTATTTAAACAAGATGATATAAATCTTAGGCATGCTTATGATGATCATGGGAATACGGATATGAGCTTTGATACTTTCCGAGATATGTGTGCTAAGTGTTGGAAGGATAAATATGGGTTTCTGGTAGTAGACAAAGACAGCCCCTTAAGCAGGGGACGTTACCGTCAGGGATTCGATACATTTATTTCCGTATAAATATAACAGATCCATTAAAGCAGTCAACAGATGAGATAAAGCAGTCAGGAGAGCGGTTGAAGCTGTTAACAGATCAGTTAAAGCAGTTAGGAAAGCAGTTAAAACTGTTAACAGACCAGTTAATAAAGCTTTTAATAGACCGGATCGGTTTTGAAAAAAATTATCAGTACAAATGGGTAATAAGAGAGAGTTAATTAGGGATATTATTAAAACTAGGAATGCTATAAAGTAAAAGTATCGAACTATAAAAACGGGGCGAATCGATGTTGAATCTCAACTTGAAGAAACATTGTAGTCCATAACAAAACCACTTAAAGAGCTATAAATGAAAAAAAAGTAAAACAGGGACTTCATGCTGATATCAAATCAGAACTTAAAAAGGAAAATAAAATAAATGATGATGATGATGATGATGATGATTATGATGGCTTCGAGTTAAACGCAAAACAAATGTATATGAAAATGGAACCAACAAGCACACCGCTTAAGTATAGAGACTCTTCTTTAATGTCATCACAAGACGAGTAGACCAACTCATTCAAGAACCTTATCTAATAAATCAGATTCCACCCTGAACTTATCAACTGGGTTAGTTAATAAATATTTAGGATTTTACCAAGCCAAAAGTCCTAAAATTGACCGAACTTATGGTGTTTATATGGATAATGGGAGGTGGAAAATTGGGAAATCTAGCATTGACATTGATGCACAAAATTTTGTCATTAATGGGAAACACTATAACATAACAGCTGGCTTATGCGAACTTCTTTTTATGAAAGAATCATCAATCAGATTATATGGTGAAAAAGACTTGGCTAATTATCGAGAAATCTTGGAAGATTCTAATGCTCATAGACGTGATTATAGTGCAGATGGGCAAATAAAAGGTAGTAAGGGACCTAGATATAAGAGAATTATTAGAAAATTTATCAATCATGAAGGTATGGGTCTCATGAAGCTTCCCAGAGAGGCTATTGACTATGTTTACTGAGATGATCCAAACGAATTGGTAGACAGATTAGGACTTTCAATTGGCTGTCAAGTAGCAGGGAATAATAGTCATAACAATGAAATTGTTTCCATTATTGAGGAGTTAAGAAAGTCTGCTTTAATTTTACAAAAGCCTCCTTCCGCTTGTTATATATTTATTCACGAAATGACTGTTGATAAGTTCGGAGTATCGCTAAGAGATGGTAATATTGGACGAGGTTCTCCTGGACCTCGAGGAGAACGGGGTCCCTCTGGACCACCAGGCGAAAGAAGCCCCACCGGACTTGCAGGAGTGAGTTTTCTGTTAACATAAGATAACAACTATGATATGCAATTCAGCAATATTAAGAATCTGAAAAATCCAGAAGAAGATAATGATGCTGTAATCAAGCTATATATAGATGAGACAATAGATAAATATTTAGATTTATGCAAATCCCAATATTAGTTTAGAAACAAGAACAGCTAAGAGTGAATTAGAGGAAGAGCTTGTGAATAATATTATTAAAAATACCTAGAGAAAAAATGGAAACATTGACCCAATCACACATAAATAAGTCATTTGAGAAGTTAAAAGTTTATATTGATACAAAGTGCGAGGACATTGAAAAGAACTTACGAGGGTTAATAAATGTAGAATCTGTTATAGTCAAAGCTAACAATGAGTAAAGAGGTCCTTGTGAGTGAGCTGCATGAAGCAGCTCGTCGAAATTTTCCCCGGCGTCGTGTCATTATGAAAGATTTGGATGATCTCTGGCAAGCAGATTTGGTTGAAATGGGTGCTTATGTTCGCGCAAATAATGGATACTACTATTTGCTAACAGTGATTGATACATTTTCAAAATATGCTTGGGTAGAGTCGTAACCTCCGCAAGATACAAGCCATGAACAAAGTCGAAAAAAGAGAGCAGCGGGCCGGTCAGTAGGCGACATCCACAGTCTTCTTGCCTTGTCTTACTGCTGGAGTTTTTCATATAAAAATTGCTTGTATTTTATTCAAAGGCTATAATTTCCATAAATTTGTTCTACATGCTATTTTTTTTTAAACTATTAGAAAGAAAACATATTTGTTCTGACCCATAAGAAGTAGTCAGAAGTAACATTGAGTTTACTTCAATTTTAATTATTTTTAATAATTTTGTTTGCAACTGTAGTGATTTATTTAGTTACATTTCCTGTAGACAATCATATTAATTTTCTGCTAAAATACACACTTGATCGATATACACATGTAACTAGTATGCTTTGTACATATACAATAAATAATGCCTCGCTCTATCATCTTGCACATGTACGTAATATTAATATAGATCTGTATATACTTGTCTATGCAGTTTTTGTAGCCTAACAATAGGGAAGTAGCGTTGCCTTTAACCACTCTGATTGTAACCTTAGCAAAGTGAAGTTCAAGTCAATAAATACTTATCAGTGGATATCAGTTCTTTTTTTATTGTTCAAAAAGTCTAAAATCAATTCCAAATCAGGGATTTTATTACCACCGCTTCTTACACGTGCCGTGAGGAGTCACTTGAGCTTCAATAGGACATATCTTTACACGTGCCGTAAAGGATACTACCAAAGCCAAACCCCCATCTTAAACATATTTGGCTGCAATTTATTTTAACTTTATTTTGCTGTGGGAGCGACAGTTTTGGGCTTTAGGACCTGTTTAAGATGAAATTTTAGTTTTTGCTCCATGACGAGTATCCAAAAGCAATGAGAGTGAGCACTTACTGCATGCTGTACCCGGCACGTTAAGGCCTTTTAATGTGTCGGTGCCTTCAGCGACTTCATGGCTTGTATTATATTCCGGGTGTTACGGTAGAGCCCATTAAAAATAAAACTGGAAAAGAAGTAACGGCTGCAATGGAAAAAGTTCTAAAAAGCGGTCGGATTCCTAAAAATTTGCAGACAGATGATGGCAAAGAGTTTTATAATAAAATATTCCAGACACTAATGGTAAAGTATGGAATCAAACACTATTCGACTTTTAGTATAATGAAAGCCTCAATAGTTGAAAGATTTAATAGAACATTGAATGGCATGATGTGGAGAGAATTTAGTAAGAATGGTTCCTATCGTTGGATTAATTTTGTTCAAAATCTTGTTTATGAATATAATAATAAAAAGCATAGGACAATTAAAATGCGCCCCTCTGATGTTAATCATATTAATAAAGATCTTCTACTGCAAACAGTATACAGTCACATAAAAATGGTGGATAAAGCTAAGTATAAAGTTGGTGACTATGTTCACATCAGCAAGCACAAACAAACATTTGAAAAGGGGTACACACCGAACTGAACGACTGAGGTCTTTAACATTAAAACCTACAAAATACGAATCCGGTGACATATCTTCCAGAGGATTATGAGGGACATCCTATCAAAGGGGGATTTTATGAAAAAGAACTACTAAAGACGAAATATCCACATGATTACCTTGTTGAAAAAGTACTAAAGAAAAAGGGGGATAAAGTTTTTGTAAAGTGGTTAGGTTTTTCCTCAAAACACAATTCGTGGGTTAATAAAAACAATGTATTGTAATCTAAGAAATAAATCTATTTTTATGAAATGTAATTTATTTTATTTATTATACTTCTTCATACAAACTTTACAATCATTTCATCACATACTTCACATCTTACAAGATTATCAATTTGTATTAAATTACACGGACATTCAATGCTTAGTACAATAATTACTGAATAAGGCATTAAATTATATTGTACACATCCCATACACCTAGGTTGACCATTCACAGAACAGTATTCATATCTGAAAATTTCATCTTCTTCATCATCTTCATCATCATCGCTTAGATATTCTGGTATTGTTTCATTTGCAGCAGCAGCTATCAATGATTCGTTGATATCATTTTACAAAACTTCAAGCTCCGTGTTAAAAAAGTCTGTTGTTCTTGGTGCCATCATTCGTGATGTTTTAGCTTTCCACTTTTGTCTGCTAATGCCGGTTTTATGGTACTGTAATGCCCCCATGGTAACGTATCCATTCTCCCCTCTATCAGAAATCGCTTATCATCATGAGGGCTGAGTGCAATTTTTTCCTCCTCTATATTGAAAACTTCATGATTAAATGATCTTATCAAGTGCTGTCGTCTACTTATTTCGATAGATTTTTCCATGCAACTTAGGTAATCATCAAAAGAAATTGTGTTGTTTATGATGCAGTTCTTTACTCCTTTAGACTTTTTAATGTAATCCTTGTTATTAGAACGGATACTATACATTTTGGCTCTTAAGCCAATGAATTCACTCATTACTTCGCCATTTAATTCGTCTTTCATTAACCCGGGAATCTTCTTATTACACAAGGGTATATAATAGAAGTTATGCTCAGGATAGTCGCTTATATCAAACATGTATATATCACGCTTTATCATTTCGTATGGATTTAAGTTGGTAAATTCATATATTAATGAGTCCGTAGCTGTATACAAGCATTTGACATTATCCCTGAACAATCGTTGTATATACCCATAATGGAATTCATAGATACATGTTTTAGATATATCCAAGATGGCTTGTCCAATATAATTGGTTTATTCATTACGATTTGTAATTTGTTTAGCTCAACAGCTATTAAATTCTCATCAAAAATAGTATGACTATGGAAATTTGGTTTAGATATCATCGCCTCTGCTCCATACCGACCATACCATTTAGTTATTAATTTTACGTCCACTCGATTATGAATATAATTCATTATCAATTGGATCCATTGGTACCTCATTCATTAAAATAGCATCAACTTCTTCCGCCAACTTCGGAAATTCTTTAGCAAACCATGACTGATAATCCGGACCTCGATAGGAGTTGTAATAATTTAATTCTGCATTATAAGAGCATAGGAAATAATATCCTATGCTATATACATACCTGATGTCTTTGATATTTTTTAAAAGTATTATTAGAAGTATTGGTTTCATGAATTGGATGTAGGATACTCTCTATGTCCACGTACACAATAAAAAGACATTTTTCTTTATGTTTAAAATGTTGAAAAGATATCCACTTCTGATCTACTGATGGTAAAAGTATTTTACAAGAATTCATTTCTTCACAGTCAATGCTATGCTTTTGCAGTTTTTCTTCAGCATAAAAGTAATGTAAGCAGCGTTCACATATCCAAAGTTTGTGACCATTATTTGATAGTTGCGTTGAAACTAATCTAGATAACTGTTTTATCCAACAGAAATGATAATTAAGATCACTATCATCATCAAATTGTTTGCTATCATCTTCATTATTAAACATTAATAAATTAATTCGTCTATTATAGCAACCTTTAGTAATTCGGATTGGAACTAGTTCATAATCTTTTCTTTTCTTTATTAAAGTATAAACATTTATACCCATTTTATTGTTCACTTCAAATATAGAAATGTTCTTCAATTTTATAGGGAATGTAATACCATTCAAATTAAGAACATCAGTATAGTGCGGATATTCAGTAACAGGATCAGCATTTTTTTTTCTGAATACAGCGCACTTACCACACTCCAAGCAAAACATGCATTATCATTATTTTTTACATTTATGTAAGCTTTCTTTTTACGAATCTATGTAGGTAGATCTATATAAGAAGATCCCAGCATTGGCGTGTATTTATTAATATTCACTCCAATATTAATTATCTCTTTCAAAGACCACCCGCTATCTCGTTCTTGAAATTCTTCCAATTTAGTCAATAGCTCGCAATATTTAGGTATTTATATTCACTAACTTCTTTATTATCATCACGACGGATTACCTGTTTAAAGTAACAACATAAAACTGTATTGATTTTAATCATATTAAATTTTTTCAAAATATTCTTCAAGCGTACAGTTAGCATCTTAGTGGTGTGTACTAAAAACAACTTTGGATCTCTCTATCCATAATTTTGTATAACTAAAGTTCTAATACGTCCTTCAAACGCTGACTTAATATCTTTCCACACCACTAATTCATTTGATTTTCTTCTTCCACCACTAATACCATCACCCCCACCAGAATGTAAATGTTTTTTAATTGATCCGCGAAAATAATTCAGCAGTTCAATGTTTGCCTCATAATGTTTCTTTTCACCAACTGTCTTAGCATCCCTTAAAGCTTTATACATCAAACGTGTGCTTGGATCACAATACGGAAACCACTTCATTATTTCATTTTTATTCCTACAGTCTTTCAATATGGGGCAAGCTTTAATAAACTGCTCAATTAATTTGCTGAAACATCCTTTAAATTGCTCATTTTTCCTACCCGCAGCTCAAAAAGCAATCGCATATCAACAACAACAACAACAACAAATAATTAGCAACGAGTAATAATTAGCATCAAGGTGAATTTTTAGGCCTCCTGGATGAAATTTCAACAAATGATCTCTTTCCTACAGACAATTTGCCGTTCTATACTCAAGCACTTTATTCACCAAAACCAAATTAAACTGTACTCAAACTTCAGTCACCTTCCAATTTATAGTTAAAATCACTTTCGGCTAACAACAGGATATCCTGCTACATTTTCGCACGCTCCTTATCAGCAATACCACACTTCAGCCCATTCTACACCCTTATCTGCAAGAGTGTACCTCCGGGGCAACAACAACACCCTTATCACCAAGACCACACTTCCGGCCAACATCAGGATATCCTCCTACATTTTCCCACGCTCCTTATCAGCAATACCACACTTCCGCCCATTCTACACCCTTATCTGCAAGAGCATACTTCCGGGGCAACAACAACACCCTTATCACCAAGGCCACACTTCCGGCCAACATCAGGATATCCTGCTACATTTTCCCACGGTCCATATCAACAAAACCACACTTCCGCTATGACGTCACTTCCGATTTAAATGTACATACACGACATGGACGCCCACATACGTACACGCACACACCCACAAACCGAAAGTGAACTGTCAAACCTTATCACCAACACTTGCGGCATAATATCAAGGTCAATCTCAAGGTCAAATATGTACGTAGACGTACAGGTGCCTTTGTTTCCATTTTGGACTTAGAATAATTTTTCACGGTTTGAGGCAGAATCGGCATAGCCTATCTACTTTGGTGGTTGGAGATTGCCAAAGCTATAAAAGTATTCGATGTTATCACCTTTCTTGAAGTACGCTACCCAGTGCGTACCTGGTCCAGTTGAGATGTCCAAGTTAACAATACCGCTTTCTCGCTTCCATGGCTTTTTAGGTAGATTATCACGCATAAATACTCCGCTGAAGTGCGGCAAGTGTGTAGTATACTTGTGAAGATCCAACTTGTTCAGCGGTCTTTTGGGTAGCGTCCTTAATAGTTTTTTGGTTGAGGTTGTAGATAGAGTCCAAGTCCTTTTCTGTACGGCTTCAGGATCAGCCCGTTTCCATCTTTACCAACCGCTATAGTTTCCATTGCTTGGTTATGACGTTTGCTTTCTTCCAATTTTGCCTTTGCTGCACTGGTATCAATTACTGCTTTCGCTATACCTGCTGCACCTCCCGATAGTGCTCCCAATGCTGAAAGCGCAGCAAACAACGGGATGAGGAACGGAAGTGCCCCACCAACCTTTGGTACAGGTATCACTCGTGGAGTTTTAATTGATTTCTTCTTTCTTTTCACAATATTTTTAGCTGCACTAAGAGCTATTTTCGTGGCTTCCATCAAGTCTTTTGGTTTTTGACTTTTAAAACATTACGTGCATTTCGTACTGTTTTTTTAGCCTTAAGACCCATACCTAGCTT